>JAULBZ010006378.1:0-12439 GCA_032360805.1 Neoturris breviconis
TATTTTTCTGACTCAGCATCTTTCTCTGTGATACTATTTTAAGCTTACAGTATTCCAAGCTGTAAGATAACGGTTGGTCATCACCTGTGGAGGAGTGCTTTTCTTGAGTCACTTTTCAGCTTTGCTGAAAAAAACACTCTTCGATAGGTGATATCCAACCATTAGGTTTGGCACTCCCTCATATGGAGCAAGAATTTCTGCTACATTATACTAAACCTGTTCAGTACTTAATTTTATAAGTTTCCAAATCCAATTATTCTACAAGCAGATACTGTTATGTAGGAAGATTGAAGATTTCCATTCACATATTTATGAAACCAGGGTATGAAATAACTGCCGTTAATCACTGTGGAGATGAGATTATCAAAATATCTCCTCCACAGTGATGACCGGCAGTTATTTCATGCCCTGTGAAACACAATTCTATAATGCTAATATCAGAAATTGGCAATTAATATGTGAAGGAGCTGTACTTCAATATCATGAAGAAGCTAATACAAAAGATCCTTTGAATTGCCTAGTTTTAAAATTACTTGCCATACTTATAATGTTTTATAAAACAATGACAAAATAATTTTGATCAACAATTTCATCCATTTAAATAAAATTTTAGGACAAAGATGGTGATACAGCTGCACACCATGCAACATTTTGTGATAAAGGTTCGGTTTTCATCATTTTCTTTGTTGTTGTGTTTTTTGTCAAACTTAGTCTTTTACATGAATACATGTAATCTGTTACCTTTATATTTTTTTACTTATTGCTTGAGATTAAAAAAAAAGACCCTATAGAGGCTATAAAGCCAGTGTTCAAAATGAGAGAAAATAATCACTATGGAGGATATAGCCTGAAGCAATGCTCAAAAATCATACCTCCACAGTGTTTATTTGTTTTTTAACACTGAAAGCCTAAAACTACACTCAAAAATCCCTCCTCAACTTATTTTGAACACTTACATTCTTGATCGGATGAATGTTATTTGATAGAAATATTACAAGTAAGGTTACAATTAGTAAGTTATGTTCACCGTTCCAGTATGTTGACCACTACAAGAGCTTGCAAAAGTATTTTATCTTTTGAGTAAACAAACAAACCCGTTTTTTTCATAATAAAAATATCTATTTCATTATTTTCAGCATCCATTATTGAATTATTACATGCAGCCAGTGCGGATTTAAACGCTCGTAATAAACGACGTCAAACAAGTTTACATGTAGCTGTTAATAAGGGACACATTGAAAGTGTAAAGGCCTTACTTGAAGCAAATGTACATCCCAATCTACAAGATTCTGAAGGTGATACTGCATTGCATGATGCCATAACAAAGAAAAGAGACGATATTGTCGAAATATTAGTTGACGCAGGATTAGATATATCATTAACTAATAATAATGGTTTTAACGCAATACATCATGCTGCATTGAGAGGAAATGATAGGTATTTATCAGTCAGAATTATTTACAGTGACCGAAATAAGAGTATATAATCATTGTGGAGGAAGGATTTTGAGCATTGCTTCAGACAATAAAGCCTGAAGCAATGCTCAAAAATCTCTCCTCCACAGTGGTTACTTGCTCCTATTGTGACTTTGTAGCCTCCATTAGGATTATTTGCTATGTTGCCCAAAGCTATTTCAAAAGTTTTATCAATGTAATACCTTGAATTGGAAATGAAAACACAAAGTCAACGAAAATGAACATTGGAATAATGTAGAAGTAGTAAGTTGAGGAGCGAAGTCCAGTGGAAAATATTCCAATTGGCTCAATGTCGAGAATGTGCCAAGTAGTGAGAAAGCATGTTTAGACTTTGATGAAGGCATCATGGAATGGAAATTGATAGATATTACTGAACTGACTGAAGATGATGGCTTGAAAAACTTTGTCACTAGTGTAGGGGAAAAAGAATTTATTAAAGAAGCCAAAACAAAAGAACTTTACAATTGGAATAAGTTTAATGTTTACGATGAAGTTGCAGGTAATGGTCAGTCTACACTCTTTACTAGATGGGTCATGATAAAGAAAGAATCAGTTAAATTAACTCTTCTACATCAGCTAAAGACACATTCTTTGCAATCTGTTCAAGTCTCAGATAGAATGTTGAACATATGGATGTAAAGTCTGCATTTCTTCAAGAGAACCAAACAAGCTGTGATATATAGAAGCTACTGTTTCAAAAGGTATACTCTTGAAACCAAAAAAGGTAGTCTATGGACTCAATGATGAATCAGGTAATTGGTTCTTTAGCATGTGAAAGGAGCTGCTTTTCATCTAATTTCTTACAATCCACAATTGACAAAAGCAATTTTCCAAAACTTGCTGGGTTTTATGCATATGAATGATTTTTTGTGGAATACATCATCGAAAAGATATGTTAGAAATTCAGAATTAGAGGCCAAGGTACAATCAGTTTCAAGTATAATTGGCTATTCTTATCTTGTACCAATCTCCATTACAAGAATGATGCACACATCTGATGATTTAAGTTGCTTATAAAAGAAGCAGTTGAGAACTGGTCAGTTGAACTGGATTGCTAACCGAATGCGACCAGAACTCCACTTTTGATGTTCTGTAATTGGACATCAGATTGAAAAAACCTAAAGTAGAGTAGATCATAGTTGCCAGCATAATCATTAAAAAGCTAAAAAGTCACGATTCTCAATTGATCTTTCCTCTACTTGGAGATTTTCAAAATATGGAACTGTTGCTATGACTTGCCATACTGTATGTATTTACCTGATGGTTTTTCAAGTGCTGGAGCACGAGTTCTATATCTCAGTGAGGGCAACAGATGCTGTCTAAATCATGAAAAGCACTCTGGCCACAGAAGCTCTGTCATTGGCTGATGATTTAGATAATGCATTCTGTGTTGGCAGTTCATTTTCTGAACTTATCTACAACTCTGTTGTCAATAAAATTTCTATTGAGGTGTATGTAGATATTAAATCTTTGATACAATTCAACAACCTTAGTATCAGAGAAAACCATTTTCATTATGTTGATTCTTCTGTTGTACTACTTGAAATTGTTTGGATTTTTTTGTTGGATTACTTGACATTGTTTGAACTTGTTTTGTTGTACTACATTGTGTTATATCATCATTGTGTTATATTTTTTATGACTGGTTTCCAACAATAACATCCATGGGATGTAATTAATCAACATTTATTTTCATAATTAATCAACTGTTTCTCATAATATTATCTATATTTACGACAGCAAGCCAAAAAACTATAATTTCATTGCTTAATTAGCTGAAATTAGCTCTGCTCTGATCTTTGCAGAATTTGTTCCGATCTTTGAGATTCTCTCCCATTTTCTTCCTTGCAGATCGTTTTTCGCTACAGCACAAGTTCATCTGGCTAAGCGAGAATTGAGAGCAGTATATCACCCACAGGACAGCTTCACCCTGCTGACTGAGATTTGAGATTGGCATAGTTTATCTGGCTGACTAAGATTTAATTATTAGCATATCACCCACAGTGCACGTTTATCTGTCTAAGTGAGATTTGAGAGCAGTATATCACCCACAGGACACCTTCACCTGGCTGACTGAGATTTGAGATTGGCATAGTTTATCTGGCTAACTAAGATTTGAGATTAGCATTTCACTCACAGTTCATCTGACTAACCAAGGAGAGTAACACATCAACCATAGCACAGGGGTTTGGGGAGAAAATAAAAATTTGTGGAGACATCTATCTCTTGAACAATTATTGTTCGGGTACTTAAAGGGGATTAATTTTTGCGGTAATTAAATTTCACGATCTGCAAAAATAAGTCCCTACAAAATATTTCCAAGAGTGTTCATTTGCGAATATAAATCCCTGCAAAATGTTTGTCTCTTTGATTTTTTTCGCCTGAGAAAAAGTTTAAAGAGACAAGAAGTGCTGGGTGCTGGGAATGAGTTTACTCATCCACACCATTTCATGGAACTGCCCAAGAAAATATTCCATGGATAGTTTTTTTAGCACCTACTACTTCTGAAAAAATCACCCATTTTACATAGAGTGAATCGGATTTAAAAAAATAAATAAATTAAATAAAATCTAAATTTCTCAGGTTGGTCTCAAGTTATTCTCTGTGAAAGTTAAAATTTGCTTGTATTGAGCCAACCATATTGTTTCTCATTAATGCAATTATATTCTATCATAGAGCTATTCATATCATGCTACTAAAGAATGATCGGCCATGGGTTGTCAATGAACAGAAAGATGATGGTTACAGTGCATTACATTTAGCTGCATTAAATAATCATAGTGCGGTGGTTGAATTACTCATCAAGATTGGAAAAGCAAATAAGGATTACCAAAATACAAATTTACAAACACCGTTACATCTAGCTATACAAAGACAACATACACAAGTTGTAAGGGTATGGAAGCATGTTTTTATATTTTATTGTGGGAATGAGTTTCACCCTAAACACGTTTACATACACAAGTTGTAAGGGTATGGAAGCATGTTTTTATATATTTTTATTGTGAGAATGAGTTTCACCCTAAACACGTTTACATACACAAGTTTACATACACAAGTTGTAAGGGTATGGAAGTATGTTTTCATATTTCATTGTGGGAATGAGTTTTGCCCTATACACGCTTACATACACAAGTTGTAAGGGTATGGAAGCATGTTTTCATATTTCATTGTGGGAATGAGTTTCACCCTAAACACGCTTGCAATTGATTGTTTTTTTGGTACGAAGAAGCCAATCAAAATGCCAGATCATTTTGGGTGAAACTCATTTAGGGATTCATGTAAAAGCTACCTTAAGTTATGTTCAAATGCAATTTAATTTCGTAAATCTGCAACTTAAATTCACATATATCTAATTTTGTGTTTGGATTAACTAAGAAAATATTCAAAATTCTTCAGAAAAAAATATTTCTAACATTGGATGTTTTTTCGGATAAATTTGAAGAAGATTTATGAACCAGTTTAATTTTCATTTAAAGATAATCGTTTAACGTACTGATGGAAACAATGGAATACATAAATATATATATATACATATATATACATTTTATTCTAAAAACAGTCAACATAAAATAACTGAATTGGGACCTATATTTATGTGCTTTGGCACGTATCTCACTAACTTATGCTAGATGATTATCTTAATTTGATATTTTCTAACTGAAATATTATTTGAAGATTTAAGTGATTGTGCAAGTTGTGTATATTTTACCAAAATGTTTAAAAAACTTTATTAGACTTGTAAATTTACCAGTCTAATCTGTTGGGTGAGACTCCATATGATTATCTAACCTGTTTTGTTTTCAGATGTTAGTGTCTGAAGGTGCAAATCTTAGTTTGCAAGATAAAGATGGTGATACACCTTTACATGAAGCATTAAGATGTCATACACTATTACAATTAAAAGAATTACAAGATGTGAAAGATGTTAGCAAGGTAAGTAATGTAAACGATCCTAAACGATCTTGCATTTGATTGGTTTCTTCATACCAAACAAACCAATCAATTGCAAGCTTACTTATTGTGAAACTCAATTGGGGGTCCTCCAAAGTGTTTATTTTGCTCTTATTTCGAACGCTAATAAATTTCAAAGCATAACTTAAAACAATTTAATTTTTGCTATTCCCATTTTTTAGCTGCTCAGTGGATTTGGAACATCATCAAGTAGTGAAAAAAAAGATAGCGCATCTATCGCATGTTATCTAGCTGTACATGGTGCAGATATATACACAAAAAATAATAAAGAACAAACACCTTTAGATTTATGTCTTGATCCAACTTTATGTAAAACGTTAGAAACATGTCATAAAGAATGGATGGAGTAAGTAGAGTTAATCAAAAACAATGTTGCAAATGTTATTCTAGTGCCTTTACTGCGGACTTTGAACAAGTTTTTGCCTACTGGGCTAGATTAACATTGACTTTTTTAACGCTAAATAAAGGTGGATTTCCACTCGACAAATTAGTTTGCATAAATTCTAAATGAAAAATGGCTTCATTTAGAATTTGCGCGAACGAATTCGCCTAGATCTTCTCTTTTTACATACATTTTGGCAAGTCAAAAATTTGATATTCATTATAATATTTGAATTTTGTTCGTTTTAGTTCTAACAAAGCCAGCTCAAAGGAACTATATAATGAAGTTGAACTTGAATGCATCGTATGTTCAGATGCACATCGTGATGTCATTTTTTCACCATGTCACCATATAGCCGCATGCTCAGATTGTGCACCAAGGATAAGAAAATGTCTACTCTGTAAACAATTTGTACAATCGAGACAAACGGTTAGAACATTTATTTATTTGTACAATCGAGACAAACGGTTAGAGCATTTATTTGTTTGTTATTATTATAAATATATATATACATTTTTTATTTATTTATTTATTTTTTTTTGGGGGGGGGGTAGGGGGAGAGGACTATCAAATCTGGTTTAAACAGTTACTGTTACATCACTAGTTTCAATTGTTACTTGGGTTGTGAATTAGAATATGAGCACAAACAAATATGTCAAATTCGAATCGTGATTAAAAATAATTAGATGAATATAATTATGTTGTATTGGGTTTTGTTTTTGCAATCAGGGACTTCAGTGTTTGACTGATAGGGCTGAACGCCCGATCTTATATCTGATTGGATTAATGTTACGTTTTGAGGTATTTCCCAAGATAAAATAATGGTAGCCTATGTCCATGTCTATGTCCATGTCGTATTATCATGAAATAATCACAAAATGGTGTCCAATAATGTAATGATGTATAAATAAATACTTACCCGAGGACGATCAATATAGGTAAAACATGTAAAGGCTGCCTAAGTTCAAGATCGTACTTGTTTCAGTGATCGAGATAAGAGAAATATTCAATGCGAAGGAGTGGTTTTGAGCATAACATTGGGCTACAAAGCCTGAAACTATGCGCGAAACTCTCTCCCCCACAGTGATTATTTACTCTTATTTCAGCCTGACTGATAGTTTCTGACAAGTGGGTGTTGTCATTAAAAAAGAATACCTATTTATTGATGAGTTTATTTTGTTTTAGATCGAAGAATGTTTAGTCTGTTCTGATCGCAAAGCAAACATATTGTTCAAACCATGTGGTCATATGGCTGCTTGCAATGGTAATTTCTTATTAGGCCATGTTACTGAAGTGTTACCATTTTGAAATTTGGTACCGGAATGCAAGGTCTCACCAAAAACCTTTTGATTTCGTCACTTGGGTCCGAGTTTCAGAGACGAGGTTAACTGGAACACTGGACGCGTTTCGACATCTTGTTATCAGCAGTGCAATGCCTGGACACTTGGCGAATAGAGTTGATCTGTCTAATTTGCTGATGGAAGTGGTCAAATTGGGTCTGATTTCACTTGTGGTGAAGTAGAATGGAAGAATCCGAGATGCGCAAAAAACAAAAAATAGCAGTTTAAAAATCGTTATAAGATTATATATATATATATTTATATGCGGATTACATCACCAGCGATGCTTAACTATCTAGAAGGACATCGAATGACGTTGTTCTAGCGTCTTTTTTGCTGACTTTGAACAAGTTTTTACCCACTGGGTCAACACTGTTGATTCAATGCACTTCTCCATGTATAGTAGATGTTATTTAAATATTTTTTTAAAATGTTATATACTTTAGGTTGCTCACGGATAATGAAGAAGTGTGTACTTTGCCGAACAACAATCGAACAAATGATACCATATAGTGAACTATGTATTATTGATGGTAAGTTCTAATTGTTTTGAGAGAATTGGTAAAGACCATGTATAAAATATTTATAGTTAATATTTAGTTATTATGTAGTATGGTTGTTTTTGTAAAACGGTCCCTAAAGTATTTTAACCACTGTTCTCCAGAGGTTTGCCAGCTTAAAAGCCATATGAACTGCGTAAACCCAGAGCAGTTATCCTGGAAATTAAGGAAACAAAATAAGGTTTTCTGCCTCTTAAACGAAAGTAAAAACCATGTTTTTGATGAAAGCTAATGTAATTATGCTGCTTAGGCTGTACTTAAAGTCGCATAATCACCCTATTTTGTCAAAATTCGGAAAAATTCGATGCCAAGTTCATTATTGACAATTGCTGATCAAGCCCTGAAGATTTGAGCATTTATAAATAACAGGAAGTTAGTCAAATAAAGAATTATTATAACAAATGCTAGCTACAACTTTATGTAATCATGCATATAATCAATTAAGGTTTGGCCAAACAATATGGCTGCCACACAGTTAGTATAAAAAATATAAAACTTTAATCGCTCATATCTCCACAAATAATTGTCATTAGGGAATCAAATTTTCAGACTGTGTGACTGACTTGATAAGCTTTCATGTCATGTATATAAAAGTTTGACCAAAATAGGGTGATTTTGAACCTTTAAAGCATTAAAAAATTCGTAGTTTGAAAAAATTCTTACACTACACATTTTACCAATGCTGGGTGTCAGGATTGCTTCTGAGTTCGTATAGCCTTTAAATGATCGTCACCAACTAATTATTGATGAGCAGTTACTCCAAGAAATTTTCTAAATATATTGATTTTTAGATTTGGGCAAATCATCCACTCCTTCTTCTCCTACCACAACCACTCCAACATCAGTAGATGATGTATCCATGCTTGAAAAACAACTACAAGAAATTAAAGACCAGGTACTATTTATTTACGAAGGGTGAAATATTAAGGCTGTTTTCCACTAGGCGAATTCGTTCACACAAAGATGGTAGCCAAAATCGGTCCGATTAATTGTATCTTGTAAACGTAGCTATAGGTTGAAAGCGACGTCGCCTAACCGGTGACGTCATTTTAAATCTTTGTAATGGCCTATTTAGAATTCGTGTGAACGAAATCGCCTAGTGGAAATCTGCTTTAAGCCTCTTTCACGGACTCTCACCCCACAAGACTCTCGCCCCACAGATAATAGTGCCAGCTTTCTCAACCAGACATCGAATTTGTTGAATAGGCTAGTGAAATATGTGTGAAGGAGGAGATTATTAGATCAAGAGTTCTTGCAATTCATTGGTTAAATACGCACACAAAATCAGATGGTGAGATATTCTTTACGGCGCGTTTATTTTGAACCACTGAGAAAAAAAGTTTGGTAACATTTCAAATAACAATGAAATGTTTCGATATCAACCCAGCCGGCAAAAACCTGTTCAAAGTCAGAAAAATAACGTTAGAACAACGTTCTGTGAACGTTGTTCTAACTTAGTTTGGCTAACTTTGAACAGGTTTTCGCCGGCTGGGTTACGACTTACACGTGCTAATTTTTATTTCATTTTTATTATAGACGGTGTGTGCTGTGTGTTTGGATCGAAGGAAAAACATGATTTTCTTATGTGGGCATGGATCTTGTCAACTTTGTGGTGATAAACTAATAGATTGTCCTATGTGTAGAAAAACTATAGAAAAAAGAATTCTATTGTTTTGAAAGTAAGCGTGCGAAAAAGGATGTTTGTTGTTCTGGCTACCATGTATCTATGCGATGATTCTCTACTGTGCGTGGGGCAACCCTGGAAGTACGGCACACACGAGCGCGTGAATGTTGGAGTGGGAATCACAGCGTATGGGCCTACTGAATAAGGACATGTATATCTCTGCACGGACTGCCTATGTGTGGCCATACATAGTCTCCACGGAACCGTACGGGCCTATTCTCGACAGTCTTCACACTTTGAGCGAGTCATACGTTTGTTATAACTTCGTTCCCTGCCTGGAATCAGTTGTGTGACATTCAGTTTTGTTACTGTTGTTCTGTAATTCATCATTTATTGACAAGGATATTATTTTTGTGAGCTTTGTGTAATTTAGAGAATATGGATTGGTTGTATGTACCACAAACGTGGGACCATGGAAATAAATGTGGGACCCCAAAAGTAAAAGTAGAACCACTAAATAAAAATAATAGTGGGACTGCAAAAACAAAAGTGGGATCTAAAAATATAAAAGTGGGTCCCACAAATAAGTATGAAATCGTATATTTTTTATTCTTATTTAAAGGTTAAAAAAGCTTATATACAAAGGTTAATGACGCATTCAGTATTTATGACATCGACTTTCAGCAATGACTAATTGCATCATCATCTTTGTGTCGACGTTATATAATTATAAAGTCACTCTGTCATGACGTCATTTAGTGACGTTATGACTGATATTTTGGTAACTTTGGCACCCTATTCTGACAAAACTACATCGTTTTGTGAAATTCGGAAGATATATTATAAAACACAGTATTCTGCTTTAGAACAAAAGTTAAAGGCTTTGAAAGAATACACACTTTTAAAAAAATTCATAGTAAGGTGTGATTTTTGATTACGTCAGCAAAAAAATATATATATTTCAAATTGTTTATAATATGTAGTATTACCCTACCAAGTTTCATGACTGTGTGTTAAATCCCTGAAATCTCAAGGGGGTGGAATCCGCCCCCGGTCCCTTCAATCAATCCAAAGCCCGGCTGAAATAGTGTTAACAGAGAAAGCTGCATTATACTTTGTTTAGTAATCCGATAAGCGCCCCTTTTGGAGTGATATTGTAAATCCAATAATGGTTGAGGAGGGGGACGCTTATTAGAATTGGGGCGCTTATTTAAAACATAAAGGCAATAGTAGGCGCTTATTAGAGAAAGACCCTTATTTGAATAGAGACGCTTCTTTGTTTGGACAATAATTAGTTCGCGTTGTTCTTAGCATGTACGCGTACACCGCCCAGCAGGCAAAAACTTGTTCAAAGTCTGCAATAAAGATGTTACAAAAACGTATTCGAAGTTGTTCTAGCGTACTTACTGCTGACCTTGAACAAGTTTTTGCCAATGGGTGATGGAGCGATTTGAATTCAATTTCAATTTTTTGTGACGCTTTTTTAAAATTTTAGGGTCCCACTTTTATTTTTGGTCCCCGTCCCCGTCCCGCTTCTATTCCATGCCGAAATCCTTAAAATTGTTGGGGCTCCTTTAGTAGAGGTGATGGTGGAGCTGGTTTTCACTTTTAATGTATCTGGTGCCAAGGAAGGTGTGATTAAAGTGTTTGGGTAGATTTGGGGATGGATAAGATAAGCATTCATATAAATACATTGAGAGGCTTCTAATATTAGCTGGTATTAACCTCGTTCCAAGGGCGTCAATAGAGAAGAAGCCCTGGGAACGAGGATGAACTGGTATTAATTGGTATTTAATTAGTCAACAACATTTTATTTATCGATTGGCAATTTTTAGGTGGTATTTAGGGCCTGGTTAAATTGGAGTGAGCTCAACCTTGTTCCCAGGGCTTCTTCTCTCTTGGCGTTCTCAAGAGAGAAGCCCTGGAAACGAGATTGCGGCGATAGATCGTTTTGGAAAGCAATGTTTAAAATCCTGAAAACAGAATAAGGGAGCATCACAAAATGAAGCCATTACATTGTTTGAAAGCGACGTCACGTGTTAGGTGACGTCGTTTTTAACCAATGTAATGGCTCGCGCCCTAATGTAGATTTTTATTTTATTAGAATATTCAGTTTGTAAATATCTTGAAAATGTAAAAATTAATCGTAACAAGAATGTTTAAGTGACTTCTTGATCCTCCGTATGTGGATTTGTGCTTATAGCAAAAAAAAATTCCAAAAAAAAAAAAGACTTAGGGAGGCGCTTATTGCACGCGAAATCGAAGAGAAACTTTTTGTTTACCATAATTATTTTTTAAGACATACAAATAGACTTTTTCATGAAACAATTAAAGCGAGGCGTTCGTTGTTCAAAGCAGAACTTGTTGCAATGCAGTAACTCCTTTTTGTGCAGTCACTGAGGCTGTTCTCAATGTGATCACGAGTCAACGCTCTTGCAATCCATTACAAGTTCGTTGACCTAACACCCTTTTGTACGATGATCCTTAGAAACTTAATTTGACCAAATTCAAAAATACGGTAAAAGATCTTCTAATTGTGACGCTCTGCGTGTTAATTAAATCTAATTGGCGCCCTGCGTGATAATTAAAGTTTTTAAGTTTTAGGGCGGGAGTAATTTAGAACAGAGCCTAAATTTTAAATTTGTCCTATTTTGTTTTTACGCATATATACAGCATATGAGCTACTAAATCAACCTCGTTCTCGGGGCTTCTCTCTTGGCGTCTACAACCGATCGCATAAATTACAAGACATTTTACGAATTTCGACAAGCAATACAAGTCACAAGTAAAACGTAAATACGGAAAATGACCGCTAGACGTCCCTCGAGGTTTATCCAAGTAGACTTAAGGCAAGAATCCCTGGGAACGAGGTTGGGATTGACGATATGCACATATTTTTATGCATATTAATTTTCACGCATAGTCACTAAAATTGTAGGGTGGAAAATTCTAAATTCACACTGGATTTATAATATTTGATATCAACTTCGATCCCAGAGCTTCTTCTCTACAAGCAATCACATAAATATTTGAGACAAGGCAAAATTCGAGCAAAAATTCAGAATTTCCAATTGGATAAAAAG
>JAULBZ010006379.1:0-12438 GCA_032360805.1 Neoturris breviconis
TTGCCACTTCTTGACATTTTTAGACTCTGAAATTTTCTGAGTATGTTCAGTATGTGTCACTTATCCATTTGACATAGTAATTGGAAAATTGACCAAAAAAAGGTGATTATGTACCTTTAAGGAACTAATCCCGCAACCAATCAACTTCCAGCTTTGTGACATCAGAAATGTTTAGTCAAAGGTAGATAATTTCCAAAAGTATTTTGCGAATATTTTGATACGTGATTTTAGATTTTTTCAATTAAGGCCGTTTTCCACTTCAAAAGATTTTCCGCGGAACGGACACGGAACGGAAATGCACAAGCGTAGAAAGAAATATATATCATATAAATTGGCATTGATCGAAGAAATAAAAGTAATTCCTTTATAGGTGCCGTTCTGAGAGGAATACTACAAGGCAGTGTTCGGGGCTTGTTATTGTTCGTTCCCTACATTAACGACCTACCCGAAATCTTATCCTCGGATGCTCTTATATTCGCTTCAAAAAACTGTATACGACCTTTGTAAGACCCCACCTTGAGTATGCACAAGCTGTTTGGGCTACCCATCTCGTGAAACACATAAATATGATGAAATAGATGTACCAACTCTTCCCTACAGAAGAGCTAGGGGTGTCATCAGCTATATTACCAGCATTTTCATGTGCATGACAAAGAAGAGTTCTGATTTAACGATCTTGCAATGGATTTCTTCACGTACTGAAGAAATCAACTAATTGCAAGCTCCTTGGCATTACACCCCTTCTGTGCAATTACAATTTTTTTGAAACTGATCAACTTTATTATTTTAAAATTTATCAAAAAACTTTGTGATGGTTTTTTTTCCAAAATCGATGAATGAAGGAGAATTTATTCCGAATGAAATATCCACAACCCAGCCGGCAAAAACCTGTTCAAAGTCAGCAAAATAGCGTTAGAACAACGTTATTTAAACGTTGTTCTAACGTTATTTTGCTGACTTTGAACAGGTTTTTGTCGGCTGGGAAAGTATAATAAAGTAAAATAACCTCCTTATTCATCTTATACGTCAAGATTTTACCACGGTTGTAATTGATACTTGATGGAAAGAAAATAAATCGTGTTGACGTATGCCACGTGCTATGTAATTGATCTTTGTGGCTCTGATACTTTAAGTAACATGTTTAGAAGATTAAAAATGAGATTTAGATCTGAAATTGAAACGTTATGACCTCGTTAGCTCTAGTTTCCTGTAAAAGTAGGTACTAACATATGAGTCTATGTTTATCAGATAGACTTGATTTCAAGAGACATGACTTGTCTTCGCTCGCGAGACATGTTTACCATTCCGTGCATGACAATGTTTCACGTCAATAAACATACTTAAGTATAGAATTAATCTAGTTAACATAACTTGGCCTTTACCTTCATGCGTCAAATTTCATGTCAACACTCCCTTTACAAACTTGTATACCTCAAAAAAATAAAACTTGTCCTCCTAGACAAGTCTCCATTTGATATGCGCCCTATCAAAAATATCGTTTAATAGAACGCCTTCTTTCTATTCGAGATCAATCTCATAAACGCCCATTTTTACTTATCTTTGTTTAATGAAACGTCTGTCTATGGAAAATTAATGATGATTGAAAATAGTGAGTAAGTAAGTATACGAAAAGAAGAGATTTACGATTATGTTTTTGTGGGTTTTAATTTCATAAGAAACCACTTAACCCACCATATTTTTTACCACTGGGTGGAAAAATCCTTTTTGTCAAAAAAAAAATGCAGAAAGCAAAATATTCAGAATGGGAGTCTCTAAAATGTTCTACATTTTCCACTTATAACAACATGGCCTGCGATAAGCAAATTTTTTAAAATTTGAAAATTTAGCTATTGAAAAAGTTGTTCGTATATAAGGATGGGGGGGGGGGGGGGTGGATGAAAACATTTCCAAAATTAACTTTATTACGGTCGGGGCGTTTATTCGAGGTAGTGGGCAGTAGATCTTTAATATTACTACCCATTTCGTAACATATAACGCCCTTCCACTTGTATTAGTAGTATAGTATAGTTTGTTATGTATATATTCGTCTCAACCTCGTTCCCAGGGCTTCTTGCCTTTTTTGAAACACGGAAGAACGGCGAAGAAAGTCGGCGCTCTTTTATGTCTCGAGAAGGTAAGAAGCACTGGGAACGAGATTGATATTCGCCTGTATACTTTGTAATTCTTTAATAGGTGTGAAGCCCCCTTTTTATAATCTTATCTTAATCTTAAACACATGGGTAAACCTCCTTCTTCAACGTGTTGTCTGAATATTGAAGATTTCTTAAGCAAACTGGCTCCATGTAATTTTACTATTGTTCTCACAAATATAACGTACATTTCTGTGAGCACGCATTCATAGGGCCTCAAGGTTGATTTCCGTTAGGCGGAAAGCTCTGCGAAAAGGCCTGAAAGAAGGCATTCCCAATAGGATGTCTTCCTTTGGCTTTCGCGCGGAATTTTTCACATAATGTAAATCAACGTTTTTGGATAACCGAATACGACCCCAGATTCCAATGGATAAAAACTTGTTCAAAGTCCGCAGTAAAGACGCTATATCAACGTTTTCAACGTTTATCCTAGCGGCTTTTACTGCGGGCTTTGAACAAGTCTTTTGCCCACTGGGATAGAACCGTATATAGATTGTGAATATATGTATGCCCATGGAAAAACACAATCCATATATGTGGACATTTTCTGGTCCGTGTTTTATAATGTTTCAAGCCGCTCCATATCCAACAGCCACAATGTACTCAAACGACTTTAAAAACTTAGCATACTTTACTCCAAGTAATTTTCTTTTTACTTGTTAAACAAAATTGTATTTCGTAAACCTGATAAAACATAAATAAGAAGGCAAGATTCTTCGCTTCGTGAATATTCGATATGTAGGTTGCTGGCAGTCAATTTATAATTGGTACTACACAGAATCATGTGAACGCATAATATGAGGAAGTAAATATATTGTAGCCAACAATAAAGCAGATCTGTCTAATCTAAATGTTTATTTTGCTAATGGTTTGAAGTAGCAATAAAAGTAAGCATTATAACTCAATAATCATTCCAAAATATATACTTCTTAAAAAAAAGAGTTATTTTTTGAAAGCTTTATAGATTGTACTAAATAAAAATATAATGTATATTTGATATATATAATCTAATTTTATTGCTTCCATTGGTTGTTTACATATGTTTTTAAACTATATGTCGAGAACGCAGGTTTGCTGTTTATTCTGGTTTCGATTATGATGGAAGTACGTGTTTCTTGTTGTATAAGGAAAATTTGAGCAAGAATTGGAGTTTCTTATTTTTTGCCAAAATTTTGGAACTTAAATCTTATTTGTTTCTTAAATTATCAAGTTAAAACTGTATAACTTTATGTACTGCAAACATAACATCTAAACGAAATATACAAAATGAAACGGTTTGTTTGATGTATTCTGTTTTTGTGATAACTAATGATCTGTTTTTGGTCCAAATAATCATTGAAATAAGGGACTTACTTCCGTTTTAGAGGTTATAATCTTGAAAATGATATCTAGCTGTTTCTTAGCGTTTGCAAATTTCAGTTCTGTGTTTCTTATTTCTTGACCTAAGTTCAGAACAGTTTCTTATAAGAAAAACAACGTGCACTGGAAAATCTCTTGGCATCAAACTTTGTTTTCTGCAGCATCTCTTATCGTAGCTATAGTATGTATTTATTTGGTTTTCTTTTAGCAAAATATGTAAAATGAGTTAAATAAACAAAACATTTTCTGTTTATTGTCGTAAATATGTTTATTTTATAGACATAAAATTACTTGCATGATCAAAAAGGTTTCTCTTGCAGCATATCGAGTGGCACACGACATTAGATCTAAACAACTTCAAATAACGAGGTCGTAACGTTCAACATCGTGTGCGTGAAGGGTAGGTGAAATTATATTTAATTTTAGATATTTGTGAAAATAAATCTGATATGGACAGAACATAAAATCTTCCAACTTTATAAGAAGTCTAATGGCTGATTCCAGAACCTTGCTCCACAAAAAAAATTAATTTACCTAAAACATACATATTAGGATGGGAACCTACAATCTTGGCACTAAATATAATGAATAATGTGAAATTCGTGCAAAAATTCGAAATTTCGACTTAGACCAAAAGCAGTAAATTTTATTAGCAAGACAAATGGCATGAAAATTTGAATATGTTTTAAGAGTCTGGGCACTAGGCTGCTAGGAATAACAGAATTTGTCGAGTTTCATATTTCAAGTAGTAATTTGAATGTTATCACATGGTGCAGTACATTGTCCCCCTCGCTTGGGTCAAAAAACAGTTTTTTGAATGTTTAAACATTTATTAGCCCTAGGCAAAGATCTATAACACTCATTACACAGCATTTAAAAAGACAAATGTTCAGGAAAATTCTCATCCCCATACCACCATCTAAAACTGAGTTATGATCCGCATACATCGAAAAAGTGGGCGGTGCCGGCCGGAAAATCTCGTGGAGTATGAAGATAATTGATTGTGGAAAATATTGTTTCTATTCCCTAAATGTTTTATCATATACAGTCACTTCTAAGATTTGTTCGATGGTAAATACTTGGTTTTCAACAAAAACTAACAAAAATGTTGGTATAATTTTAACTGTATCTGACCACCATGCCCTATTTAAACCCGACTTTTTTGGAAAAGTTATTTCCGGGGCGGCGGATTCCGCCCCTCCATAACTTTAAACGACTAATAGTATAGTGACAGGCTAATGATATATTGTAAAAGGAATGAAAAAAGAGGGGGAAGCTTTGCCAACGCCATCATTTTTCCGATTACGTCACCACAAACATTTTAAAATGGCAAATTTTGCTTAAAATGTGTCTGTTGTTAGAATTGTAAAAGAGTTTTAGATAACATTTTTCCTTTCTGATTGCGGTTTTAGAGATCTATTGTGTTGCTCATTAACATAGTTTACGGGTCTTTAACAAAAACATTGCAAAAGACCGAAAAAAATCGATTTTCAAAATTTCGGAAAGATCCAGGAAAACAGGTTAGTCATGTGACCAAAACTTTCAGAAATCTTTCTTTTGAAATTACATGTTACTTAACTAACCTTCAAGTTACAAGTGTTATTCAAACCCAAGTTACTGCAAATAATGAATCGTTGCTTTATATAGGATTTTCCTAGGTACAATTGTGCTCATAAATAATGGGAAAACGTGTGAATTTTAAAGGGTAATATAAACCACAAGTAAAACATAAGTGCGGAAATTAACCATGAGAAGTCCCCTGAGGTTTATCGCAGAGGTTTATCTGAGTAGACTTAAGAGTTAGGGCTTAGGATCTTAGGTCTTTTTACAAATTCGAAAAATTCTCTTGATTCTAGCAGCCTAGTACCCAGGCTGTTGGAACAAATTCGAACTTTCCTTCCGATCACCTTGCTAGTAAAAATTTAAAGCTTTTTGTCAAAGTTGAAATTCCGAATTTTTGCACGAATTTCCTTTTTTCCCAAATATATATGAACACGATTGTAGAAATAGGTAGTCTCAAGATATATATTTTTTGATCCGCTTACGTAATCAAGTTGAAATTATCAGAAATTGTTACAGAGAGTTGGAGAAAGTAAAAAACTTTCAATACGTTAGTGGTTCAGACATTATGAATAAAAATGTGACAGGGGAGAGGGGGCAGAATCCCCCCAAGTTAAAATAGGGTTAAAGTATATACCATTAAATGGAGGTTTTTGTAACTCTACAGATAGGCTATTTATAAATATAATTAACCATGTTATAGATGCACAAACATTTCAAAGCTAAAGCACTAGATTTGTTTCAGTAAACGCTTTTCTTATAAGCAACAATCTCAGCTTCAATTATAAGCAACAGTTAAGCAACGACCCAGGCTCATTACCATGCCGTTGTTGACAATAAAAGATGACATGTTTGTAAGGTTTATTGTTAAGACCTCAAGAAATCCCTAGAGTTTAAATACGGGACTGTCACAGCGTGAAAGTTTACCGAATATGGTTCCGTGTATTTCTCCGTATTCGGAATTGGTATTGTCATATATGGCAATACACAGTCCGAATACGGAGAAATACGGGACCGTAATCGGTAGACTTTCACACTGTGCGTATTCGGTAGTATTTCAACCTGTGCAAACGCTGTCAATCAATCAAACTTCTAAATTGTTCGAATTTCACTTCTTAATTGGCAGTTTGTCAGCTCCCTTCCATAACATTTTCTTAAAAGCTACTTTTTTTGACAAGAAAAGAAAATAGACAAAAACATATATGACTCATGTTTTATTTCAAAGTATAACATTTCAAAATAAATTAGAGACATCGGCTCTTCTAAAAATAGACAAGAACATAAATCATTTTACAAAAACTAACAAGATGACAAATTGTTAAATATTCGAGTGTTCATTCATTCCCAAGATTTCAAATTTGGTTGCATTAGTCGCATAAATTGACTTCTCAGACACGACACATCTTCTATTGATAGTGAGAACCTTCAGAAACCTTTATTTCCGGAATTCTAGCCTATCGGAGCAAGAAGCAATATGCCGAATCAATTAATACGTGACGAATGAGATAAAAATCTTGTTTGAAATGTTAGATATATTTAATATGGAAACCACCGTTAACCACAAAGAAAATCATGTTTTTGCTTTCTTCACTGTTAAATCGTGTTTTAAGGCGGATCTCCACGTTCGCGCGAATTCTAAATGAAGCCATTACATTGGTTGAAAGCGGTGAATGTTTAGCAATTTTTAGGTTGAGTTGTTGCTCTACCGTAAATGTCCGATTAAGCGCCGTTTCCGATTAAGCGCCGCACTAATAGCAAAAGGTTTGAAATAAGCGCCTCTTCCAAATAAGCGCATAATTTTTTTCATAATTTGTTACTGCCGCACTTATTCAGTCAAGGTATTTTGTGGCGCTTATATGAAAAACATAGCAACGGGGTTAGTTCTCTCATGTTTATAGCAACGTAAGCATGACATGCACAATTGCTGCTAAATTTGAAATATGTTATCTGATAGAATTCCATACTGCTATAGCTACTAGAGCTCTTTATGGGAACCTTCATTAGTATGGTGTGGACCCCCTGAATTTTTAAATTTGGCTGTGAAAGTAACGCAACGAAAGATTATTATTTAAGAGGTTATTTTCTTACATACTTTAAAAATCTGCATCATACTTTTGTGACTTTTTGCCCCCCTGAATCTTCTAATACATTCCCATGAATTAACAAATTTCCGGGCGTACCCCACCATACTAACGAAGGGTTAACTTAGCAAATAATAGGATATTTGTGTATAAAATCTTTAGCGTTTTCATAAACCAAAATATGCACTTGCATTGCATCTGCGATGAAAACAAAACGGGGGTGTTTTATAAACATCTGATCAAGAATACAATTCATCGTGAATATTCACAAGTTTGCTTTGCGAAGATATAAGCAACCATAATGTCAATGTTAATCAACACCAAAAGGATAGCAAAACAATAAAAAATAAATTTGACAAATATCGTAAAAAACAAAGAAAAGCTTAACTTGGGCACCTAGGAGAATCTATGAATGAAACTCAACGCCGATCAAACAATTTACTTCAGAGGGGTGATTATTCAAAATTGGTTATACGCACTTCCTTCTGAGGAATACTACTGCAGTCTCAGTAAACAAGAATTCTGGGATGTCTCTAGATTACGTTACAATCGACTAATTCCCAATCGGCCTTTAAAATGTGCTTGTTACCAAAAAAATCTATGTCGTACAAGAAGGATGAACGCTAATACACAATGAGCTTGGAGATCTCACAGCAGACCTATTGGTATGTGGACATACTTGATGCTCAAAAAATTTACTGTTGACGTCCTGATATATAAAAACAAGATCAGTCGGGATCAGCGTAAATGGAGCCTGGATCGTACGTCAAGAGAGAAAAAGTCTTAGGAACGAGGCTTGTATTATTCGTCAAAATTCGTAAAATGTCCATTCAATTCAACCTCGTTCCCAGGCCTTCTTGACTTTTTGAAACACGGAAGATTAGCGCAAAGGCAAGAAGCCCTGGGATTGTAGGTCCATGTCATTGTATGTATTTAGTAACGCTTCGATACTTTCCAAGTTATTACAATTAGTTATTGGTACAAAAACTTACAAAGCCAACCTCATTCCCAGAGCTTCTTGCCTTTTTGAACACGAAAGAGCTTTTCCGTTTTCAAAAAGGCCCTGGGAACGAAGTTGTGGCAAAACTAATGGGCGAGTAAATTTCTTAAATATTTTGTACAATTCTTCTCCAAGTGATTCAGTTTAAAATAAGATAAATCTTTTGTATTTTAATTATTACCAACCAAAACCCCGTAAAAAATATAAAAATTGGCGATTGATTTATTGATTGACTGCGTTTGACAGGGTGAAATACGGCCAAATACATAAAAAATGGAGAATTGATTTATTGATTGGCAGCTTTTGACATGGTGAAATACGGCCAAACACGATCCCGTATATCTCCGTATTCTGACTATGTATTGCCATATATGGTAATTCACATCCCAAATATTGGATTGCGATGTTCAACGTCAAAAAGACAAAAATTTGGCGGCTAAATGGTAAAACGGTGCCTGTTAGGAAGACACAATGTAGGATACCAAGAGCATTAGAAACATCGCAGATAAATAAATATTTCTGAGTGAAATTATCACCAGAGAAAGAACATATAAGTTGGTTAGAAAATTATAAATGGTCTCTACATGTTAGAGTATCAATTTTGCAAATTGTTTTTTTTTATTAATATGCAACTCTCATTACTGAGGCTAAACAAACACAATTTAAGATTACGTCTAGGCTGAGATTACGTTGTGGAGCCTGAATCTAGTCATGGTGATTCCCTAATCTCTTTGTCCATTCATTAAAACAATCACGAGTTGAATACAAGATAAATTGACTGAACAGCTAGATTGGGAGTGGGTAAAAACTTGTTCAAAGTCAGCAGTAAAGACGCTAGAACAACGTCGTTCGACGTTGTTAAAGCGTCTTTACTGCCGACTTTGAGCAAGTTATTTCCCGGGTTGGGGTTGAAAATAAGAACAAAATACGTAATATAGCTAACTCATTCTTTCAAAGAAAATACAAATTTTCGAAGCTTTGTCTACCATTTTAAATTTCGAAGCTTTGTCTACCATTTTAAGTTTTCTTTTTGGGAGTGACTGGTGGGAGTTTACAATCAAACATGTCATCTTGACAGTTCAAATAATCTTTCAAGTTAACTGCTTTATTTCTGCATCGTTGATGGAGATCGTTGCACTAAGAATTAAAAATTAATTTTGATGTAAAAATGTAGAAACAGAAAAGATAATGAAACAAATAATATAATCGTCAACAATAATCCCAACCGGCAAAAACCTGTTCAAAGTCAGCAAAATAACGTTAGAACAATAATCTAACGTTATTTTGCTGACTTTGAACAGGTTTTTACCGGCTGGGATGTTTCCACGTTTCATTGATGTTATTTCAATGACGCCGCTAAATATATCATTATATGCCAGTATTGACTAGCCTGGTTTCTTACGTTATTCCTACTTGCATAAAATTAGATCTTATTTTTTTTAATCGGGCTAGTATTAGACTCTTTTTTACCTTTCTGTGGTTTGGGGAGGGGTGGATTCCGTACTCACTACCTTGATTAATTTTGAAAGATGAAAGATGAATTTTGACGAAACTCCATGAAACTTGCGAAGATTATGTCAACAGAAACAATATTATTTATTGCTAACCTCAGCACTTTTTAATAACGTCATCGCATATTCTTTGAAAGCTAAAGTACGATGTGTCATTCAAAATTCATTTGAAAGGTTTTGTACTCGACTTTAGAAAGGTAAGTATTGTACCGAGTGAAATTCTTTCGAATTTCCGTATCCGTAAAAACTCTGTAATTGGTCAAAATTGGAAAAATGGAAATTATTAGGTTACAAACTTTGTTGAAACATTTATATGAGCCGATGGTCCAAATTTAAATTGGAAGTTAGTTGTTTATATTAAATTTATTCATATCTTTTTGTGAGAATTGACTCCAGGTACATATTTTCATCAAGTTCTTCAATATCTGCGAGCAAATTGATTGCTTTTTATTATATTCCGACTTTTGCAAAATTGAACTGAAAGGGAGTAAAATATCAACAATAAAAAGGAAAATCCGAAATATAAAAATCGGGAAATAGAGCAAAACGGAATCGTCCCCTGACAAAACCTATCTAAATGATATCTGTCCCTATAAGTAGCAAGTACTTGGGCAAACTTTGAAGATAAAACCTGACTTAATTAATTCACAATTTGCTTTGATGAAAAAGTTATAAATTTCATAATATTAAATACTCAACAACCATTAACTATGAAGTCTCTACAAATTTGTCTTGAAGATTTATTGGGAAGATATAGGTTCTTAGGTATTTTTGTAAAATCAACAAATTCCGTTATTCCTAGCAGACTAGTACTCAGACTCTTTGAAGAAGATTACAGGTGGGCGTCCTTACTGTGGACTTTGACCATCTTTTTGCCTACAGGGAAGTGTTTACGTTAGGTATACCTTATAGATTTATGAAAAGTCTTTAAATTTCAAGTCGTTAGCGTTAGTAGGAATAAAGTTGTTATAAAGCCTTAGGAGGTGGAGGTGCCAAAATTAATCCACACCAATTCCACCAATTCTTTTAAGGTCAAAGATTATCGCTGAACGCTTGCTTGATCTTCGATTGGTTAGATTTAATTAGAAAATATTATTGTCCTCGGCGATACCTAGCTGGCAAAAACCTGTTAAAAGTCAGCAAAATAACGTTAGAACAACGTTCACGGAATGTTATTTTGCTGACTTTGAACAAGCTTTTACCGGCTGGGTAAAAACGTAAATACACTTACACAACCAAACAATACATTGAATTTGCAATGCTTTAATCCGCCTATCCTTGACCACCAACTCGCATCATTCACGCATTTCACATAGTCAGCTTTACACTACAAATGCAAAATATACATTAAGTATCATAGTTTAACAGTCTATAATATATTAAATGCCACTTAGATTTGTTCCTTTGTTTTATATGCTTTAACTCTATTAAACCGGGCTTTTTTGGCCTGTGTGTGCCAAGGGGGGAGGGGGGAGGGAGGAGTGCCCTCTGCCTTTTATTTCTGAGCCACTAATGCTTATGTCATGAAACTTGGTATACTTATAGAACAATTCAATACAAACACTTTGACACAAATAAATTAACTTATTGACCTGACTGGTACCTGCTATGGCGTCATCTATAAAAAATGATTTTTGGTCTTTAGAATGATTTATTTGCGAACCACTAATGCTTATGACATTAATTAAATTTGGTAAACTTACAGAACAACTCAATACAAACACTTTGGCATAAAAAATTGACTTAGTGACGTCACTGGTATATGTCATGACGTCATCAGCAAAATTAAATTTGCGGTCTGTAAAATATGGAATCTGGTACGTAATTTTCAAAAAAAATTATATTAACTTATTCTTTCTATAAATAATATTTACCTGTTGTAAATATAGCCTAGCAACAACAAAGATTGCTTTAACAAAATTTTGTATTTTCAAAAAAATTACTCCCTGTTCAGAATTAAGATACCACGGAAAAAGAAAGAAAATATTCAAAAATATATTTCATAATCCTTAATAAAAGTTAAGAAAAATCACAAAATTTCAATACTACGCCATTAATACAAAAAAAGGTTATCGCCAAATGAAAATGGCGCGGGCACTTTATTGAAGACTCTCTTTGTTCGCAAGATTTATTTGGAGAAGCACCAACTTTAATCCAGGAAAGAAAGTGTCTCATGGCAAAGAGCTTGCAATTGATTGGTTTCTTCGGGACGAAGAAACCAATCAATTATAAGCTCGATGACGCAAAACTCATTCTCTGCATAATTTACTTTCGCTTTAGTCAGATTCATATCGACATATTGGACATCATCATCATCACCATCAGCTGCAAATATGTCAACCTCGTTCAAATAATTTGATGGATTCTCTTCATAACCTGGAAGAAAAACATACGCAACGAAGGGTGTTATATAAACGAATCAACAATTGATTGATTTTTCTTTATTATGGTGTAAGATGACAGCATTTTCTCATGCTTCAAACAACACTATACACAACCTCGTTCCGAAGAGAAGAAGCCCTGGGAAGGAGGTTGCACTATACACGTGCATGTAATTGATTGGTAGCTTCATTATGTTGAAATTTAAAAGGAATTCAAGATCGAGGACTTATTTCTGAGATGTTTTCGTACATGCTACAAGCAATCACATAAATATTTGAGACAAGGCAAAATTTGAGCAAAAATTCAGAATTTTCAACTGGATAAAAAGCCTTAAATTTTCGGTAGCAAACCTAAAGACGCAAAAAATTGAATATGTTCCAAGAGCCTGGGTACTA
>JAULBZ010006380.1:0-12436 GCA_032360805.1 Neoturris breviconis
AATTTGATATATTTCGCAGGAATAAACTTTCGCGGTTTACAATTTTAATGATAAAAAATTCAATCGTTTCGAAATTTAAGGCGGAATTATTAGACAAAATGTGTATAAAATGTGTGATGTAAAAGAAAAGAGATGAAAAACAACAAAAAATTATTTTTTAGATTTTTTTCGCGGAATAAACTTTCGTGGATTCGAGAATTTGATATATTTCGTGGGAATAAACTTTCGCGGTTACCAGTTTTAGCGTGTTTCACGAAAGAAACTTTCGCTGGGTTATCAGGGTTAAATTGCCACGAAAGTTTTTTCCGCGAAAGTTTCTTCCCTTAAAGTAGATAGAGCTTTCAGAGAGTTAATAAATAAATTGAACCCAACAATGTACAACTGGTTTATGATAAGCAATATAGTAAATTTTAAATATATAAATATAACTGCATTTAAAAATAGACTTTTGTTTAAAAGGACATTTTCCATGACTGCAACAACTTCTTGCAAATGAGCACTCTTTTATATACATCTTTTATTAGAGGGTCATCTGCTATGCTCTTTTCGGAAGGTTCGTAACCATTTTTTCTGAAAAAAACTTCTTCCCATGTGGATAGCTCTACTTTTTTCTTCTCGTATACTTTTAATACTGCTGTTTGAAGCTTTGGTAGTTCTTTTGCACAGAATTGTCTTGACTGTGATGATCCAGAATATTTAAAACGTATATGATGTTTATCAAACATCTCAATCAAAGAACTCCTCCCTATCACTTTTTCCATGGTCTTGGCAATCGAAGATTGTAATTCGTAAATTGATTGACAGTCTTTTGTAGCTTTAGTCTGCTCATCTGTTGTTTTGGTGGTTTGAGATTCATTGTGGACCATTTGAGTTGTGTTGACCTGAATGGTATCTGCTAAAAACAATTTTTGGTGTGAAGATCCTTATATGCAGTATATGTATAACATTTTGTCAAAAAAAGAAAAGTCTGCAATATGAGAGAAAGTTTGCAACCAAATATATATTTTTTGTATAAGGTGAAAATCTTCCAAGCGATATTTTGAAAACATACCATAATAGTTAATTAGGGGATGTTTTTAATTTGAAGGAGGGGGGAGGAGGGTATTATATATGTGAACACAATAAATGGCAATACATAACTTTACATCTCACAAACCCCCGCATATATATTATACATTCAATTTTTACTGCATAAGTGCATATATACTGTATATACCTTCTTTATTTGAGTAATCTGTGCGTGCTGTATCCAAAATTTCCCCTATCGTAATTATTTCGTTGTCATTGTCAGGATCTGCAATCATATCAACTTCGTTATTTTCAACCTATATACAAAATAAAGTAGAGGAATTTCTTATTTCACGTAAAGTAGCTTTGGTGCCATTATTAATTATGATACCACAATGAATGGTTGAGTCATTAATAATTATATAAATCAATAATGCATATGGTAATTTACCATGCATTAACATGTTTTCGTGCTAACGGATTCTAACAACAGTGCACATACAGAAGGCAACGGACTAACAGAGAGAATTGAACTTTGTCTGTAGATGTAGATCATGCAAGAATAAAATGCCTTGCTTTTCTCGACTTTTGCAGTGAACGATCATACTTTTCATTTATCAAAATGCTTTTTGTGTTGTATTTATAAATAACTTTACAGTAAATTATTGTCCATGGTTCTTACCTCTTCCATATAATTTGTATCAAGGCAGTTCATTTGTGTAACATAATCACCATCGTTGTCATATATTTTTACAGTTGATAGTGGTAATTGGATGTTCTTGTCCTCTACACATTCAGTCCATGTCTTTCGTAATTCATCAGTTATTGTTGACATATTTGATTTTGTAAAATCGGTCATTGTTGGTCCTTCACCATGAAATTCTTTTTCACTGACGCTATCAAAAAAAACTATCTCATTACAACGTTTGTTGTGCTTCCACCATACTCCTTCACCACACTGCAGGTAATCTGAAATTCTTTCGTAGTGCGATTGTAATAGCTTTTGGGGAATTTCATCCAAATTAAAAGTAGTGTTTTTGCTTTCTTCCACTGAAAAATAAATAAAGAAATATTTACAACGTTGTCAATTAGACTACAATAACTTTCTGAAATTAATCAAAGTTAATGTATATGCTTGACAAATCATAATTTATTAAGGGAAGAAATCTTGGTGGGAATTAATTTTGGTGGCATTTTTTGGCAAATGTTTCTTCTGCAAAACACACATAAAGTGACTTTTCTGATGAGTATTTATTCTAGAAAAAAACATCAAATCTCAGGAAATATTAACTTTCAATGTTTTCTCTGTTGTCAAACTGGACAAAAACAAACAAATATCATGTAAAACCATGAAAGTTACTTCCACCAAAAATGTTGAAAGTTTCTTCCAAAAATTTGACGTGTTTTTTACTACCGCCTAACTTTATTCCCTTAAAAAAAATAGTTTGTATTTGTGTTTCCCCTCCCCCACCATCATATGAAGAGGAAGTTTGAAGAATAGAAAAGATAAAATATATCTCACAAACACAATTTGAAAGTCTTGAAATTTTTGATTCTAGATGAGCATAGCTGTTGTTGCTTGAGTTGGCCATCTCTTCAAATTGCAGACGTATGATGCCATTATCTCTTATTGATTCCATTTTACGTGATGAGGTGGATCTGCTTATTTGGTTAAGAGTGCTGAAAAATCTCTCTTCATCTTCAGTGTGGAGTTGACTGGGCGCAAAAAGTCTTGACATCTGTGGAAGGTGAGTGACTAATGAGTGAAAGTAGATCCCATAGAGCTTTTGATGAGATATTTTAGTTTGATGTGTTAAACTATTGATACACCGTACTGCATGTTTGAATGTTGTGTTATATATGCGAAGTATTGATCTTGGGCTGCGCTTGTTTGCATTTTCGTAACAATGATGACTAATTTCTACTAATGACATCAAAAGCTCCTGTATGTCCTCAGGACAACGACCTTTCAAATTATTATATAACAGTATTGTTGAATATCTATAATCAACACCTGAAAAAGATGTATACTTTGCAAATTATACTTTGAATTTGTGAGCACGAGCAGTAAAATTTATTATATGGTTGATGATATCTACTAAGGTAACAAAATTTAGTACCTTTAAGCTATGACTATATAGGAAATTTAAAAAAGAATGCAATATAAGAAATTTTTATTAGGGGCCTTCACTTAGTATTTTATACTCCATACTTTGTTACATATATCAATATCCTCCTATTCCTCACCTCTTATTTTATCTTTATTCCCTAGACAACCATTTATTGTAGTTTCAAATAATTCTTTTGTTGATTTATCTAGTATGGATGGGAGCACTTGCTGGATGTTAGATATGTGTCCTAAAGTCAAATAAGAATGTGATTACCAAAAAGCAAGTAAGTGTGACAATAGTCTTAAAACCATATATATCAGTTAGCTAAACTATTTTAAGGGAATTAATTGTTTTAGGAATTTATTATTTTAATACCAATCGGGAAAAATGCGAATTTTAAGGATTTATTTTTGTGGTTGAAAGTGCCGATACTCGTTAAATGTATTATCGCTGAAGAATTGCAGGACGATCGAATTTTAAAATATGTATAAAATACCTGCCAAAGCATGTGAATTCACATTGCCCTCGGTACACTTTGAGTGTTTAAGAAACTTTTCTTTTTATAAAAATAAATTCTGTAATAATTGATTTTTGCAATAATTAACTCCCTTCAAAAAGATTATAAACAGGTATTTTTTGTTCAGATTTATTAATACACATCAATTTTTTTTTGTAAATAATTTAACGATACCTACCTTTTAAGTCGTGTAGACCTTCAAAAAGTGATACTTCATATTGGTTAAGATTAACTTCATCCATTGATTTCTTATAACCATAACACAGTGCAGGAGTACGAATTATTCCTTTCATGTGGTGTTTTAACAAATCTTGTAAATCGTTCTTGGTTTTCAATTTTTTCAATGGTATATCTCGGTCTATGCCACGAAGATTTACTTCCAAAGCAAGTTCATTTGTGCTCAAGTCTTTAAAAGGTCGTAGTGATGTCATATTTTGGCCAAATTTACCATGCATTGTCACCTAAATTATATAAATATATTTTACCTTTATTGGCATTAATTCTAGCGGGTTTTTATACCTTTTTGGTATTAATTTTGTGTGTAATACTTATTTTAACTAAAAATGTTTTTAGCTTTTCACTGGCACTTATTTTTGTGGATTCCTTGTGGCCTAATTTTCACAAATTACCTATTTTTTGTTTAAATGGAATCCAGAAAGTTTGATCTGAAAATACATTTTTTTGGAAAAAATATTTTTTATACAGTATTTTACTTAAAAAAAAAAGGATTAACAGTAAAATGTATTATATTAGCGGACCTCGAAATCTTTTTTTTTTTTTTTTTGCAGAAATGGTATCTTTGTGACTTATGTTTTAATTCTCAATATAATCAAAATTTATATAAACTAGCTACCTTTTGTCTTCTCTCCTCTAAGGTCATGATTTTTCTTGAGAATGCATATACTAAGTTGCCAAACTGGTTTACTGGACATCCACAAGGACAAGGATATGTACCACCCTGGCTGTTGCCAGACTCACTTTGAATTTCTGGATGATCACCTAAATTGTAAAACAATCAATAACATATCCTATAGTAACCAAACAACTAGAAACAAACAACATATATATCTCTGAATTATCCGAAAATATTTGCGTCCGATATTTTCTTGCCCGAGCTTTGACATGTTTATTTGGCAGAGTAATGCCGAGAAAGCCAGCATTTTGGTTGCTATTTTCATTAACTCGACTCGAAGACCCATTTTCTGACTTGGACTAATGACTGTGTGCGTAAAAAAAAACTTAGTAGAAACGTTTCACCTGGTACAGCTAAATCCAATGCAAATGGTGCGGTCCAGCTAACATAAATTATATACCTAGAAATATTCTCATTGTATCAAAAATTTTGACACCATCAACCACCAATGGAATTTCAAGTTGTTTGATGTCTTCTAATCTTGTTTCAGTATACGATAACTTTTCAGCAAGTGAATCACTAGTATTGCACAACATGTATAATTCAGGTTTTTCAACAAGTGCCTGGACATTAACACACCTCCCAGTCCGTGCTTTCATCTCAGCATCAGTGTAAAATATATCTGGCGTATACAATGTCCGAACAGTTAACACTAGATGACCATGATTAAGTACAGACGCATGGTCTGCCCACAACAATAGATCTCTGTGATATTCCTTATTTTTTCTTAGTATTCCTAATTTCATATGTTTTTCGTGCATCCTTCTTCGAATAACATTTATTGGAATTTTTCTTCCACAAACTGTGTAATCAATTTCCTCAACTTTTCCATTCATAATAATAAACTTTTTGTATTTTTTTGGCTCTATTAATTCTCCTAGAATGTACTTTCCTTCTTTGATACCATCGAGCATATCTTTTCGAATTTGATCAAAACTACGTGGTTTTGGCATTGATACACCTGATCCACCTAGAAAATATATTGAAAGGATTGTATGTCCAAATTGAAGTCATAAACTGTATTCAGAGAACATTTTAAACTTTTTTGTGGAAATAAAAAATAGAAAAAATGCACATTTTGTGAAAATTAATATTCGCGGATAGCCACAAAGATAATGTTTCGTTGGAATTAATTTTTATCGGATACCCAATTAGATACCCAATATAAAAAAAGGGATTTTTTGTGGGAATTTATTTTCATCGGTTGACGTAAAAATTGTGTTTTGAGAGAATTTATTTTTGTGGTTGGCCTTCAAAAACTTCAAGCGTATATATTAACCCAAATAATGTTTTTTTAGAACATCTATATACCTGGAAATTTGGAATATGCTCGGCGAATTCTTGGTTGGCTGCTTAACATGTTATTGAATCGATTCAAGTCGACACCTTCACGGACAAGAAATTCTTTGACTGTTACATTTGCAGTAGTTCCCGTAACACCATATTTCTTTGCCAAAGCAGATAAATTTAACTAAAATGACAGAAAGAGATTTTGAATAAATAATGATGACTATGTTTTGTGATCAGATTCTGCTAACATGAAAAATATCAGATTAATAGAAGCTGGAACTGACGATGAACGTTAATAACATTGTTTCCATAATTATAACGTCAACAACAAATTACCTTTTCACCATCCTCCATTGAATCAACTTCTAGTAACATGCCAGTTTTATCAAAATCAATTTTGTTGGGATCTTTTGCATGTGAACGTAGCTTAGTTTTTGGAGTCGATGATGCTATTATGTAACAGAAAGACAAATATTTATGTTTGATAGATAAATTTGATAGATACCGTAAATCCTTGAATAAGCCCCTAGTTTCAAAGTAAAATCAAAATCTAGTTTGATCAAATAAACCACAGAGACTTATTTGAGAATGTACGGTATTTACTAATCTAACAAACCTTAAATCATATCATTCAAATGTTTGCAATTTGCACAATGAAATTACACAAGAAACTTTACAGCCCAGACTGAGTTTCCACCAGGCTGAAATCTTTGTCCACCTAATGCTAGCCAACCTGGAATTATCAGCCTAGGGTTGAAATTCTTCCATAAAATTGGCTTATTAGTCTATATCTACTCAAAAGCTTCTATAAGAACACAAAGAGTCCTGTGCAGTTTCATTTTTCATGGCATTAATAATTTTTGGATTTATGCTTGTTTGTTTAGCCCCCCTATAATCAGGCATTAGAGAGTATGATCTTACCTCGATAAACAGCTTTTGATTTTTCTTCAAAGAAAAGATTTGCTCGTTGTTTGTTGTGGCAAGAACCAGATATTCTTGTCCCATACAATGTGATAACATCTCGACCATTATTTTGTAACGTGTTTTCAAAACATCTCTTAATTTTTTTGTGTTGGCTTCTGAGATTTCTCTTCTTCTGAACTTTATTTTTTCGAGGTGTTAAGTTTATACTAGATAGTTTTGGAATTATATCAGTGAATTTTTTATTATAAATTTTAGAAAACGTTTCATTCAATGATTGTACAGCAGATAGGCCAGCTGCCTTAGCATATGGAGATCTTTTACTCTTTGTGTTTGGTATAGTGAATGTAACATGCTTTGAATCATCTAGTGTGTCTGAGCTTTGAGGAGTCGAAATTTCAAAATCTACTGTCATTGATTTGTCACTAGATGAACTTGTAGATAATGTACTAATTGATATGTCTGAAGAGAGGGGAGAGCTATGCAATTCTATACTTCCTCTGGAATTGTTAACGTTTGCTTTGTCGGTAAACGCTTTCCTCGGTCTGTGACCAATAGTAACAGGAAATGTTTTTTGTATACTGTCATATTTTTCAATACATAGTAAACATTCATGTAATTGATGTTTTGTTTTTTCGTTGTTGTCTAATTTATCCCACTTTTCCACTGAGAAAAAGTCTATATAGTCTGCCTTCTTCTTTCCCAACCACTTATTTTTCCTCAAAAATTGAGAAAGTTCTCTTCCTTTTTTGTGAAAATAAAACTCCTTAATATCAATGCCGCACATTGAAAATTGTTTAGTAAAATCCTTGTACCGTTCTTCTTGCTTTGTGAAATGATGTTTTCCTAGGCCCCGAATGACAGAAGATCGCAAGAATCCACACGAAAACAGACTTGCCATATTATTTGTCTAAAGCAATGTATTTGACGTAGCGAAATAAATTTCCGTTGCAATCTGCACTTATTTAAGTTCGTTACATATAAAATATTCATTCGGTGCGTGATTTACGGGATATTTTGCTTTGTTTATATCTCCCGCCTAAATCCGCCATTATGATTTTGTTAAAAATAAAGTTACGCAATTACGGGATGTCGGAAACGCGAAATCGGGATCGCTAAAAAGCCGTCGTTTCTATGAGGGTGTCGGAAATTCTTGAAACTGTCGGAAAATCGTGTTCTCACTATAGCGGGATGTCGTGTTGGGTTACCGATTGGTAATATCGGTTGCTAAGACGTAACTATCAACATAAAAAGATGTCTTGTAATGGTAGCGCGGTCCAAAGTCCAGATTTTTTGATTTATATAAAATGACGGAATGAGTAAATCGGCCGTTATTCCGACAAGACAGATTTTTTTTTTATACGACATCTTTTTTAAGCGTCGTCATATCACGTAGCAGGTTTGTGCAAAATATTGTCTTTCTTGTCTGAGTCGTTATAGTGAGACTCGAAAAGTGCGATTTCGGGGTCGTGCCATAAGTCACCTGAGCATTGATTATTTGCCCATATTTCAGCCATCGATATAATACCCTAACTTTTTAAAGGGAACTTTTCTTTATTTGAAAAGACCAGTTTAGCTTGTCATTTGACCAAAATAATGTACAGCCGTCGATATTTTCTAAAAGTATCAGAACAGAAGAAGTATATCGTTTTATGGCTAAGCTGAGAAAAACCTGTTCAAAGTACACAGTGATGCTAGAACAACGTTGAAAACTTTTAACAAGTTTTTGCCTGCTGGAAATGGTCCCTTTATCAAACAAAATATAATCATTAGGCTACTGAACTTGCAATAAATCATCTTCTAAAACATTGCTAATGATTTTGACCATCTTTATAAGCAACTCAAATAAAAACATTCTCAATGCAGGTTTTCAATGACAGGAATAATACCCTGTAGCAAGATTATTAGAAATTTATCATTTTACTAGTCACTAGACATTTTAGGACTTTTTCTGTAATTTATCTAGGATAATTTTTGAATAATAAGGGATAATTTTCCCTTAGCAACAAAATATTTGACATGCGATAAAAAAAATATCTTTTTTTAACCAAAATATTTTTCACCTAATTTTTTTTTACAGCAGTGACATCACAATGACATCACAAGCGATGACGTCATTAAAAAAATAATTATGCTACATCATGGTTCCATCAATAGTTATGGAGTGGGGGCTAAATGTACCACCCCCTTTAGGCTCTGGTGCCCTAAAAGCCTAGGCCTAAAGTGAACATGTTTTAATCCTTGTACTGGCATACTTTTATCAGGAAACAAATTCTTACCTTTATACTTGGTATAATTCGTAATAATCGAATAATTATCAACATGTTTGTTATTCTCAATAAGTTATAAAGTGACAACAAACTATATTTTTGGCTTCGTGTTATTATCTCTCCTCTAAAAGAAAATGAAACATGCAAATTAGTGGATACATTATGGACCATCTCCAAAATTCGTTCCTAGGGAAAGAGTGCTGAATCAACGATCTTGCAATTGATTAGTTTCTTTGTGCCAAAGAAATCAATCAATTGGAAGCTCGTTGACTTAACGCTCTTCTTCGCAAATTAATTGATTTTGATTTCTTTAGAGCTGTTAAAATACTGCTTTTTGAAACGAATTTTGGAAATGGCTCCTTATGTCAATTTCTACCAATGGAATGTCTTCTTTTGGCTTTCCTGCAGAATTCTCAACTTAATGGAAATCAACCTTAAGTACGAGTACTGTAAATTCTGTAATTAGCGCCTACCATCAAATAAGCACCAAGTTATTTATGGAAATTACAGACAGTGACATTAACTGAAACACATGTCAACTCATTGATAATGACTTTACTGAAGTTTTGGGATTTACGAGTATTGTCACTACCAAAATAGCATGCTATACTTACTCTGTTAAATATGGAAATGGACCTCCATACATTGCAATACAAAGAATCTCAACAATCTAAAAAAGAGAAGAAGCAAAACCTGAACATGTACGCAGGTAATAATAAAACCGGGAGGAATAGTCTTGCTATTCAGTTTGTTCAATAATTCAATTTTAAAACCTTGCATTACAAATCATGCTTTATCAAAAGTATTAGCTACGTTAAGAAAATAATGTTGTAAATAAAGTTTCATAACTGTAGGTCATCACCTGTGGAGAAGTGTTATTTTAGCATAGTTTTCAGTTTCAAAGCTGAAAACTATACTCAAGAAACACTCCTCCACAGGTGATGTCTTGCAGTTAATTGATTGTTTCTTTCGACAAAACCTAACAAGTACCACTTCAATGACATAACATCTTCTCTGGATACTATCATCTATTTCCAACTCTGATTTTTAATATTTGTGACACAAATATTAATGGAAAATCTATCTCCACTTAAGCTGAACTTACCACTAAGAGCCATGTAACACCACTTTCGAACCAAACATTCTGAAATTAAGCATATCTGTAGAAAAATGTAGAACCAAAGGTTCGGTTTCTCGCCAAACCAAGTGAGAGTTATATGTACACCGTATAGTACATAGCATATAGTATAATATAGCATGTATTATAATAGTATATATTATATTTTTATGTGTATAAATATATAGTATTTATTATAGTATTTACAGCTATAGCTTAATGCATGCTATATCTATATATGCATATGCATAACACATGCTTTATGTATATACTTTTAATGCACTATCTGTTTTTATTAGAAGAAACCATGTATGTTTTTTATTTATAAAAATTAACACATATTATGAATAATAAAGGGTCGTTTCCGTAATCTGTTGTTAAAATTAAAAATAAAGAAACACTAGGTGATAGAATAATGCAAAGAATATATTTTCTTTTGAATATTATTATGTTCTTTTATCAAAAAAAATTCCTGTTAAGTTCCCAGTTATATTTGTAATTCACCTTGGAAATAAATCTTAATAATAAAACAATTAACTTTATAACACACTTTATTCCAGGAAATTAACATCTAAGAAAATTAACGCGATTTTTGGGAATTTGCGTTAATTTCAAAGCTATTAATCTTAACTAATAGTAATTTTATGGGGGATGATATCATGAGACGCTAATTTTGTATATATTATTTTCCTGTCAGAAAAATATTTTTTTCCTATCAGAAAAAAATTCCTAATACATCTATTTAATCGACATTTTCATTATCATACGGCGTTTGAAAAATCTGAGTTTCACCTTTCATTTTATCTGTTATAGTTGTGTTCTTCAAAAGAAAAAAAAAATCTGAAATGTCTCAGAAACTGCATTAATTTTATAGATCTTGAAAAAAAAATATTCGACCCGCGTTAAATTTATTTGAATATTGAGAAGATTGGACTCAATTCGCATAAATATTCCTTGCGTTTAATACCATTGTGCATTAATTTCCTGGAATAAGGTAATAGAATGTTTGTAATAGGGATTAGGGAATTATATTTTAACATTCATATCACATTAAAAAAAAAAAAAAATTGAAGGGAGCTACCCAAAATCAAAATTGAAATTTCAATTCTTAAAATTTTAAAAATTATTTTTTATAAAAAAAAATTCTTAAGTCCACATTAATTATTTTCATGAATGTGGCCAAGACCTCATAGAATTCAAAACTTTGAAAATTTTAAATAACGCTTCGAATGCTGGTACCTAATTTCAAAATAGTAGCTCTTCATAAACATAATAAGAAAAGTGGTCTGCTGCTGCCACAAGGTGTGGGCTAAAAACAACACATCAAAGTAACGATAATATAGAGAATTATGGCAAAGCAAATGTTTCTACCATTTTACAATGGAATCATGTTTTATGCTTCTAATGAAACCCCATAAAAGGATTACAATTACAACAATAAAAATACTACAAACCTTATGAGAAAAATATCTTTTTGGTCCAATGAAATATATCATAAGAGACTGAAATGAAAGAAAAGAATAGCTTTTGCATCATACAGGCAGGTAGAGACTGTGCATAAAATTTGGATATTGTAAAAACCAAGTATGATTTGCCTCATAGCACAGATCACGGCTTAGGTTCAAATAAACAAGGCAATAAAGAACTTGTTAAAAGTCTGCAATAAAGATGCTAGAATTACGGTGAGCTTTGAATAAGTTTTTGCCCACTGGGAAACCTAAGAAAAGAGTATTAACTTACGAATCTAGTTGTTCATTATGGATATTGTTTCACCTACATAACATACTTCGTAAATAAAGCTAAACATTGTTTTAAAAAGACTCACGTAAATTTGGACTTTTTTTCCATTAGGAAAGTTTGTATTATAACAATATCAAATAGAATCGGAATAGAGGATTAATGAGGAAATGACCATTCTAATTATTTCCACCTCTAAATTTATAAACAAATAGAGATCTATCATTCACAGAGTCACCCTGATGGACACCATTACCCTTTCTATTCAGAATGCTATTAACTGAATTTCTTGTTCTGTTGATTTTAAGAACTGAATAAAGAAAACCAGCATCTTCATTATGGCAACGTCTCTGCAAAAAAAATGGGTGTCTCACCTGTTCAATAGCAAAGTAGAAAATGAAACAAAAATTGAATATCTAAAGAAGAAAAAGATTTTCCATAATCCTGAAGTCAAAATGGAACATCATCCTCATAAAGGGACCATTTCCAAAATTCGTTACCAGGGGAAGAGTGCTGAATCAATGATCTTGCAATTGATTGGTTTCTTTGTCC
>JAULBZ010006381.1:0-12436 GCA_032360805.1 Neoturris breviconis
TCATCCAATGAGATACTTGTTTCTTTTACATCAATAATAACTACGTAATCAATAACTAAACTTCCAACTGTTAGATTGGTAACAATCACTTCTTTTACATCTGCATTGCTTGCTTTATACAAATCAAACAATGCCTTTTGTGTTTCGTTTTTAAGTTTGTCATAAGTTTCGTCTTTGCTTTTTAAAATTTCTTTTAAATCTTCATCTGTTACTTTCTTATTGCTTAATGTAAGATTTTTTAAGGTTAATTTACCATTTACTTTTGCAGTTTCTGATTTTGTCACTGGAGATTTTGTTTCTGGCTCACATGGTTCTGTTTTGTTATTCGGACCAACACAACCTTGTGTTCTAACGTTTTGGTTATTAGCACAATGTCTACTAAATAAGCGAACAGTTGTCTGACCAAAAATTATACACTCTGCATTTATACTCCAAGATGACCATGTTATCGTAATAGGAATAACTGGTGTAGTTGGTACTGTAGGAGATGTTGTAGACGTTGTTGAGATGGTAGTTGTTGTTGATGGAGTAGTGGATTTTGTGATAGTTGTTGACGGTGTGGATGTTGTAGTCATTATTGGGATGCTAGTAGTTGTAGATGGGGTGGATGATGTAGTCGTTGTTGTGATGGTAGTAGTTGTTGATGGAGTGAATGTTGTCGCTGTTGGGTTGTTAGTAATTGTTAACGGAGTGGATGTTGTACTAGCTGTTGTTGAAGTTGTTGTAGTAGCTGTTGTAGTTGGTGTTGTAGTCGTTGTTGAGATATCAGTAGTTGTCAATGGAGTCGATGTCGTAGTACTTGTGGACGTAGTAGATGTTGTAGTAGTTGTTGATGGGCTAGATATTGTAGTCGTTGTTGGTATGTAAGTAGTAGTTAATGGAGTAGATGTTGCAGTAGTTGTTGATGGAGTAGATGATGTAGTCGTCGTTGGGATAGTAGTAGGTATAGGCATAGTAGATGGTGTAGTAGTTGTTGATGAAGTAAATGGTGTAGTCGTTGTTGGTTTGGAAGTAGTTGTTAATGGAGTAGATGTTGTAGTCGTTGTTGATGGAGTATGTGTTGTAGTCGTTGTTGCTTTGTTAGTAGTTGTTAATGGGGTAGATGTTGTAGTAGTTATTGATGGGGTAGATGTTGTAGTAGTTATTGATGGGGTAGATGTTGTAGTCGTTGTTGGTATGCTAGTAGTTGTTAATGGGGTAGTTTTTGTAGTACTTGTTAATGGGGTAGATGTTGTAGTAGTTGTTGATGGGCTAGATATTGTAGTCGTTGTTGGTATGTTAGTAGGTATTAATGGAGTAGATGTTGCAGTAGTTGTTGATGGAGTAGATGTTGTAGTAGTTATTGGTGGAGCGGATGTTGTAGTCGTTGTTGGAATATTAGTAACTGTTAATGGAGTAGATGTGGTAGTTGTAGAGCTGCTGTCGGTTGTTGAGGTGCTAATAGTTGTTGATGGGACAGTTGATTTTGTGGTATTACCAGATGTTGGTGAGCGAAATGGTGTAGTCGTTGTGGAAGTAGTAACACTTATTGGTTTAGTAAAGGTTATAGATGCATTAGGTAAGCCAACCGTTGTTGATGGATTGAATATTGTAGTACCAACTGGACTTCTTCGGGCAGTTGTTGTGGTTATTTCTGTTGTTTTTGGAGTATTGGTATCAAGCACATACTCATACCTTCCTGCCGTTCTACAGGTTATCCTTTTCGTTATATTTTTGAATTCTGGTGTGCCAGAAGTATCCAGAATGTGTTCAAACCTGTTTATATCCTTTCCTGATAGATCGTATGATGCTCCAGGGTATGGTGGAATGTTCTGATATTCAATGCTATCATATTGAATATGAAGCCAGAGTCTGTCATTATTACCTGTTATTACAACTTCAAAGTTAGAGCTTTTGTCAGATCCACCAGATTCTGGAATACCACGATATTGTACAGCAATGAAATATGATACTTGACTGGAATTGAACCTATCGCATGCAAATAAGCCATCATCAAGTGCTTGTTTTGTTATTTTTCTTGCGCCATCCACATTTCTCGACCAAATTATTGTCACTTTCGTGTCAGATCCAATACTGATTGAGTAATTAAATGGAAAAACTTTCAGTTCATAATTTCCAGATTTGAAAAGTTTGAGATTCAGTTCTGAGTAATGATTTAGCTAAATTATGAATGAATTAGTTAATTAGACTTTCGCACATTTATTTTGTAAAAAATATTGTAAATCCACAAATAAGTCCCCGCGGGGAGCTTAAGAAAACGGGAAGGTTTAGTAAAAGGACCAAAAATCGTTTTATGAAATTACCCGTTTTCTTGCAGCTATAGAATGCTTGGACCAACATAAATTTCATCCTTTTCACATAATATTCAAATAATCTTGATAACGAGAATTCGAAAACGGGGGCTAATTTGGGTCAGGGGGCAATTTACCATAGTCTTTTCTCCGCAAAATTGTTCCACAAATCACAAATTGGGATCGATTTAAAGTTAGAACAAACCCTGCAGACATCCGACTTCGGATTAACGTCGGAAGAAAGTCCTAACGACTTCGCGACGTTGTATCAACGTTGATCCGACGTCGTGTGCCCTCTGGGAATGGTATCCTTTAAGTTTGATGCGAAATGGAATCACTGACCTCCTTGAGAAAAAGCATTTAAGGGACTTTATGACAGTATTTAAACAAGCTTTTGCCCACTGGGACATTGTTGGGTTACATAATCACCATGTCTATGGCAAATGAACAAGTGACACACACCAAAACATACTCATAAAATGTCAGAGTCTAAAAATGTCAAGATATGGCAAAACAATAAATTCTTTCCTCTAAAAACAGAAAATGTTTGGCAAAACAAGATGGCTGCCACATAGTGAACATAGAAAATACATAATTTCCTACTACTTTAGTTAATTATATCTCAATATGAGAAAAAATCTGAAAAAAAATCTGAAGGTGATACAAAAATTGATCCAGAAAGCACTAAATTAAGTTGAATTGTAAGCACGGTAAAGAAGCTCCTTCCACCTACTCCACTATTAGCGATTGTAGCTAAAGAAATGGAGTGGATTTGTGACAAAGAAAGGCTACAATGGGAGTTAGAATTTTGTAAACAGATAACTGTATTTCTAGACTTATTCTTTATAAGTTTGACTAGGATTATAGTTTTTCTATGTCGTCAAAAAAACGTCGAAACAACGTAATAACGGCGTTGTTTCGACGTTGATCTGACTGCGTACTGGCAGAGTTCTTTAAGTTTCCGTAAGGTTAAAAAACAGCAAACCAGAGAGCAAGTATTTGTTCAGTGACCATCGTAAGGAGCTACATAAATGTTATTCTATCGATTTTACAGCAAATGAACACTGTGGTGGAGCATGTTTTGAGTCAGTGTTAGCTACAAAGCTTGAAGAAGTGTTCAAAAATCTTTCTTCGCAGTGACAACATATTCATTTCTTAACCACTAAATTCCTACCTGGCAATTTACATTGCTTGCACGGATTCCAAGATTCTTCACTTCGTTTGCTGGGATATCCAACTCAACTTTTGTCTCATTAATAACACCAGCAAAGTTTACATTTCTTGGTTGCCATAATGCACAATATGAATCATATGAAATAAACAACACTAAGATTTGAAATAATGCGTTCATATTTTTTAAACACAACTTTTCTTTCAAATTTATAACGTTGATTAAACTGTGGCAATAACATTATGTATGCTTCCGTCTCCTTATCTCGACCTGGTTTCTACCACAGTGTGAATGAATACTGAACACGCACACATACATCCCGTATATGAACGGTGTGTTGACCTGTTAACAAATACATAAAACGAGGTATTGGTTGTTCAAAGTAGAACTTGATACAATACAGCAACTTCGTTTTTTGCATTGCATCAAGTTTTGCTTTTAGTACCCAACGCTCTTATTCACGTATTTGTGAATAGGTCTATATACCAGTTCGGTAAAATTGAAATACAATACAAAAATACAAAATACAATATAAAAACGCTGACTAATCATTTAAACGAATCAGGTCCGTACATGTACAGCCAGTCTCCCGAATACGCGGCCGCATATTTAAAACGTGCGGCGCACATTTATAAACTGTTATGCAATTATTATGTGCGGTCGCGTGTTTAAAAGTGCAGCCGCATGATTGTGACGAAACAGTCTGTATATTTATCAAATCAGCCACAGTATGATTGCCGTATATCGCAATAAAATGATTTATTTATAGACATACGAGACCGTATTTTAGACAGTCTTCTATGTAAATATTTTAAAATTTGAAACAACCTCAATGCAGATTTAAATCCTTAATATCACAGTGAATTTACTTGACATTGTTTCATGGGACGCGTACAGAGTAAATATATGATAGAATCGTAATAGTACAGATGGCACGTGGCGTCAAAACGACGCCACATTGTTCCAATGCTTATCCGACACCATGTGCCTACAAAGAGTATAAATCGACTGAATATTAACCAGGTTGTTTGATGACGTTATGAGTGTAATCAATTGACGGATACTTTATGTTTAAAATTCTAATCATGGTTTTCTGATTACTATAATTGTCGTCAATTAAATTACATAATAAGCAGTGGTATGATGACTATTCAATTTCGCTTTCAGCACAATTTGACATGAAACAGATATTGTGAAATACATAGACTAGCAGGTTGTAGTTATAAGAATTTGGCTTAAAATAGTGACCCCTTTACGATTAAATTTATACTTAAAAGGGAATCTCTCTTCCCATTTTCAATACGGCACTCCGATTTCTGGACTTAGCCTACTAACAACTATAAACTAGTCTATGAAATACAATACAGTATAAGGGCATACAGTCCAGGGGACCAGACTTGCTCAAAGTAAGCAGTTGAGACGCATAACAACGTTAAAGACGTTGTTTTAGCGTTTTTACTGCGAACTTTGAACAAGTGTTTGCCAACGGGATTATATGCCCTTATACCGTGTAACTCCGAATATAATCCCTTCTCCAATCCCTGAATATAAGAGCCCGTATAGAAGCCCATAGAAATGCCAGCACACTAATTATTCTATGCAAAAACTCCACTCCAGTTACTTACTGTACTAAGTCCAGACTTATATACGGAGATAGTAGTGCCTCCTTCCATGGCCCAGTTGTCTTCTTTTTTTTTTGTTGTATTTGTTATTACAGTTGCTATCTGTATAAATATGGTATTCTCTTATGGATTATTCTCCCTGTAAATATTTTACAAAAGATTTGAGCCATGTATAAGTCCCTCCTCGTAGCTATATGAGCCCAACAAAAATACTATGAACTTATAACAAGCCCTGGGTATATATTCGGAGTTATATACGATATGTCCTTATCAGTACATATATAAGGTAATACACGTGGCCGTATTTGGTTTTCACCAAAAATACTATGAACTTATAACAAGCCCTGGGTATATATTTGGAGTTATATACGATATGTCCTTATCAGTGCATATATAAGGTAATACACGTGGCCGTATTTGGTTTTCACTATGGAGAAGAGTGAAAGGTTAATTTCCACGAGGGGAAGAATTTACCGTGAAAAGTAAAAAGAAGAAATTCCGTTGGTAGAAATTGACATAACACATCCCAGTACTTATACTTGATACTTGATCAAAGTCCGCAGTAAAGGTGCTAGAGACAATTTGTTTGTCTCTAATGTCTCTAATTTAATTTCCAAGATTGTAGTTATGTAATCTGATGATATTGCTGAACCAATCGAAATTTAAAAACGTTAGTTTCTGTCGTGCAGTGATCTTAAGAATGTGTATTCATACTAATAACCACAAACATTTTTAATCGCCAGTGGTTAAATAGATATTTAAAGTCTGCATTACTTGGTGCAAAACAGAAGTAAGTAAACTTATATTCCAGTTCACGCAAACGGTATTGATATATATATGTATTAAGTAGTCTTTAGCCTGAGTTCCAGTCCCTAACTACGACAGAGACTGGATCTGAGACTAGTAGTCTTTTGCACTGTGGCAAAACGAGGACTTGCATTGTCAGATTTCTCTTCATACTGGCTGTTTTCTTCTTTTTATTATTTTTCTTAGGTGGCAGTCCGGTTTTTGTTAGATCAAAATCCTAATAAAAACACTTTATACTTGATTAATACTTCGGAAGCTTAGTTTTCGAAGGGAATATTTTATTGCAAATAATCTCCGCAGTTTACTAGGATAATTTTTGCGACGTCGTGGTTTAGGTGTTTCTTCTGCAAAAATATTTTAAAGCTTTATCCACGTAAAAAAATCTCCGCAAAATCCAAAAACTTCGCGGTGTGGCACCAACTGCAAATGTTTGTCACAATAAAGTGTATGATCACAAAAAAAAATTCTTGATAGAACTTATTGTAAATAATTGGTCTTTTGATTTCATGGATGCTTCTTCATATATTCTTAAAATTTGGTTTTACATTTTATATTTTCGTTACTGCCCAGGGTAAAAATTTGTTCAAAGTCCGCAGTAAAGACGCTAGAACAACGTCTGTATGCTTTACCATTGCCTCTTCTTTAACATTATGACACTTCCCCTAATACACGAATGTTAAATATTTTATCTTACGTTCAGAGGGGGTTAGTGTACTTCCAAGTGGACACCTATAGTACTAATATAATTATTTTAACCCTGTTTAGGTCTAGGCTTTTTAGCGCTCCCAGAACGCAAGGGGGAACATATAGCTCCCCCACCTTCCTAACACAACTTTTGTTGAAACCATGATGGAGTGCTGAAACTTAACATTTTAGCATAAATATTTTTTTAGTAATGCTATCACTTATGATGACGTCATCATTGCCAAAAAAGAAATGTCTTTTGCTAAAAAATAATTTCCAGAAACAAAAACAACTTCGTTTAGAGAACAATCTCTTTTCAGTTTTCATTTGCAAAATATACAGTTATTATTATTCCATATTTGATTGAAACTATTGTATAATGCCTGCCACATACTGCCGTAAAGATATAAAGAAGAAATAGGAAATATCATATAGCAGCTGTAATAATAACGACATAGCAAAGAGAAGAAAATAGTCTTACGACAATGCCAGCACGAGAACCACAACAAACGAAGATAAAAAGTTCCAACAAAGCCTATTTCTAACTGCTGTCTTAGGAAAACATAAACAAAGCAAAACTTATGATAACATTACGTGATTAGTATTACTCTAGTACAGATTCTAGAACAAATGACATCATAAACCTTACATAACACGTTGCATAACATAACAAGAACCAAAAATATTTCCTCCGTGCTAAAATAAAATAAACTTGAGAACATGGTTGATTTCCATCACAATTCCGCGAATATTTATGCACTCTTAAGAGTATTTAATGACTGTCTCGTGGTACATATTAAATAGCATAAATAGTGGGAGATTTTGGTGGAAAAAAGGAATTCTAGAGGAACGCTAGAGATTCAATTATCGGAGTTCGAAGGAGCAAGAGGCATGAGAAATCGAGAGATTCATTATAAAACACTCATTGCATCCAGATTCTAGATTTATGTCCAAAGAAGCATTATATTATAATCAATTTGGCTGAAAATGGTCTGAAAAATCTCTCCTCCACAGTGATAACCAACTTCGTCAATATTTCGCTCCGTGATCATACCTCCATACGAAATTAAAAAACGAATAGCTAACCCCAGTGGGGAAAAAACTTGTTCAAAGTCCGCTGTAAAGACGCAAGAACAAATTCAACGATGTTGTTCTAGCGTCTTTACTGCGGACTTTAAACAAGTCTTTGCCCACTACGATGTTATGTTATTACGAAAAGAAACTGTTAAGTATTGAAAAAACAGACCATTCTTTCGAAATAAGAGAGCGTTATAATTTGTAGCACATTCTAGATAGTTATATATTCTGCTATAATTACGTTTTCATTGTTGTTCTACCACCTTTTTTTCTGCGGACATTGAACACGTAATACATAACGAAACTAATAAATTTACTGATTATTATTCGCATTCGTCACCCGTCGTTGTTTTTCCTCCTAATAGTAAGTAATAACATTTTCTCTTGTTTTCAATTGTATTTTCTATTCTAGAAGTTTCTTTACTAGCTTTTCTAATCATGTTCTTACCGTGGCTGATTTGGTCAATTTACAGTCTCGTCACAAACATGCGACCGCACATTTGAACACGCTGATGCACATAATAATGTACGGCCGTCTTCAAAACGTGAGGACACTTTTTGTAACATGCGGCTGCCTGTTTTGTCTTTTAAACATTCGACCGCACGTTTCAAACATGCGGCCGCACATTTACATACTTATTTTCTAATTCATATAATTCAACCGAAAATAACTTTAAGATTCTTGTTAGCACATAGAAAGAACAATATTTTGCTGTTGATATCATCATCTTTTAAAATCTTATTTTTCTGTTGGGGAAAAGGGATTAATTCAAAATTTGGTACACAGAAAAAGGGACTAAACTGTTGCTTAGTTACCAATTGCTCACCCTAATATTTATTTTCTTGACCTATTTCCCACTTAATTATTTTCCTGCCTTTTAGGAAAACAAAACTTGTTTAATTATATGTCTAATAATGGTTTTCGTAATTGCATCAAATGCGGAATTCATTCTGTAACGCTGTTTGTTATATTTTTTTTTCAAACGATTGCAGGTTTATTTGCAACTATAACCCCTTAATATTCAAGACAAAGTGAAATTCGTGCAAAAATTTGGAATTTCAACTTAGACAAAAAGCCTTAAATTTTAGTTAGCAAGTTGAACCGAAAATTCGAATTGTTCCAAAAGCATGTTTACTCGACTGCAGAAACAACAAAATGTTTGGAGTTGGCAAAAATACCTAAGATCCTAAACCCTTTATATCTATATTTTCTAGGCTATAAGTCTACTAGAAATATTCCTGAGATAAATATCTTGGAACTTATCGTGGCGGTCTTCCGCGTTATGCTTTACTTTTGGTGTGTATTGTTTGTTAAAATTCGAAGATCGTCTTATAATATTTGACCATGGTTTTAGATATTACTCAGCAGGTATGTTAGATCAATGTTAAAGTAACGTCAAAGCTTTGTGTACTCTATTGCCTACTCAGTGCAAATCACCATACGACAGAACTGTTGGATTTTATTTGAAAGTCTTATTTTTCAAAGGTACTCCATCAACATGTACGGACAAAATACCACAATCAACTTGTGACTATTTTGTAAAAAACGGACAATGTGATTATTCGTGGGTAAAGACTAACTGTAAAAGAACTTGTAATCATTGTGGTAAGATTAATATTTATATTGTACTATGGAATCAACATATATTTGCATAGAATCTACCCAGTAGACAAAAACCTGTTCCAAGTCCGCAGTAAAGACGCTAGAACAACTCTAGCGTCTTTACTGCTGATATGGAACTAGTTTTTTAACACTGGACATGTACCGCAACTGAGATATTTCTTATCTCATTATCTCATTGCATCTTTGTCATACAAAGTCTTCATATATTCAAACTGAAAAGTCTGAGAATTTTAAACAATAATGTAGGTATACCGTTAACCCTAAACCAGGCTTTTTTGGAAAAGTTATTCCCGGAGGAGACTATCCATAACTTTTGAACGACTAATAGTATAGCAATAAAACTTGGCATTTCATGTTCTTATTCCATCAGCGTCCCATTTGTAAACGATAGCTTCAGTTTTGGCTGCATTTAGATGAAGATTCACTTTTGCGGCTGCATTTTCTACATTCACTAGTGTGCTCCGTGATTCTTCAATTTGATCTAGTAATCAAGAATTGAAGTCTCCCTTTTGATTTTGAGAAGCTTCCTTCTTAAATTTTGAAGTAAATATTAATGTGTATTTACTTTAGGGTCATTTAATTACCAACATGAGTATAACTGTTTATAACATTATTAATGACTCATGATTCAAATTAGAAATATAATGACAATACATAAATCAACATAGGTAGAGTTTTTTAATGAAATAATGAATTATTTTATTGAATATGTAATCTTCTATTTCATTATTCTTTATTTCTTCTTATTTTCAGTAACATATGTTGACAACCACCTTTACATATTTATCTACTTAATAAATTAACTTTTAAATATTAAGTATTAAAGTATTTACTTTAAGTATTAAATAACTTTTAAGTATTAACTGCATTTTATCAGTATTAAATGCATGGTTTCTATACATCTATAGACATACATACAAACATATACATAATAGTCTGAGTAGTTTATACAGCGTATGTAATTTGTAATTTGTGTGTATGTAATTCATATCTAATATGGAAGAGTGACTTTGAGCATTGCTTTAGGATATGATTGGAAATTTTGCCGCACTGATTTGATAACATTTTCTCTAGAAAAATAGTGCTCCAATTGTTTATTTGAAATGAAACTTTTTGAACTTAATAAGGACATGAAATCCTAATGCCATTCAAAATTTGGGTATTTATCCTTGATATGAAATTTCACTACTCTTGGTAAATCAGCATTTAAGTATTCCACTCCAGATTTTATCTATTGTTATCTATTGTTATCTGAATTATCTGTCCCATTCTCAAAAATGGATAAAATATGGATCCAAATTTGTAGTTAAAAATTATATATTTATTTCCTAACATTGATAATATATTTGAAAGATTTATATACGGACGTGTGTATGGGTTTCTTGAAGCTGACCAGGTCCCGTATAAACGACAATTTAGTTTCAGAAAAAAAATACTCAACCTCTCCAACTCTTCTGAACATCTCCCAAAGAATTATCGATCCTGTTGATAAAGGGTATTTTTTGCATGTGAAGTTTTTATTGATCTCCAAAATACACTAATGATCATGAAATTCTGCTTAGAAAGTTTTTTTATTATGGAATTCGTGATAATGCCGTAACTTTATGTAGGTCCAACTTAACAGGGCGTCAACAATTTAGATATATTAGTGGAGCTAGATTAGCAAATTATCTCATAAGACATGGTGCTCATCAAGCAAAAATGCCCTACTCCCTTAACTTCTGAACTGCTTTGAATTTCTTAATAAACAATTGTACAGATAATGTTCTCATCAAACCTAATTAAAAAAATGTCTTCAGAACAATATAATTTATTTAAAACAATAAACAACTTTATTTTCATGTGTCCGATGTGTTATTTCGTCCAAATTTCGCGGAAATGATTATAAATGAATGAAGACAATAATAATAACAAGAAATTGATTGTAAAAATATTTTCCTATATAATATGCATTTTGACACTACAAAATCTTCTTTTTTCGACTACATCGGTCAAAAATGGGCGTGGTTACAGGACCCCTGCAATGACCACCAAATTTATTTTTCCACAAAAGTGTTTGTAATCGGTTATTGTAGCACACTTAAGGAAATTTTAGCCGTCTTTAGTCGTCGCAATAAATAATAAAAAACCGCAGGGTAGGGCATTTTTGCGAAACTCTAAGAGCATCATCTAGCAACCTATATAGCTATCTAAAGTTCCTCAAACTATCCGATATTGTTTATTGTCAGAATATTCTACTTGTGCATAAATTATTTTATAACAAAATGCCTGCTTTTGTTCATAATACGTTTGCAGTCAACTTTTCCCATGTTCAAGGCACTCGTGCAGAACTCGTTTGCTTGCTTAACCCTAACCGAGCTTTTTGAGGCTCTGAGTAGCTCCCTTCATAACATTTGATAGAACCATGCTGTAGTGTGGAAACGTTAGGATAACCTTATAAGAACCGGGCTTTTCACGGGTCTAATAACCCGAGGGGTACAATGTACCAAACCCCAATAACTTTTGAACTACTGCTCTGTTTTACTTGACACTTGGTCACAATATATCACACGCTTTCTACTACCTGAAAATGTAATAAAAATTTGCGTACGTCTTCATTTCATGCATGCAGTACCCGTGAAAACCTGACTTGGAAGGCGAAAATAGAAATTTAGCTAAAACAATTAATTATACTGTTATATTTGCTAATTATTGTTTTATTAACTATTAGACCAAAATAATACCGAATTTAAACAATTTGTTTTTTTAATTTCCGGTCGCGAAGGTCAAGAGTGGTCCTGGGTTCGTTTAGAAAAAAGTTTTGGAAAAGTTTTCTTGGAAACATTTTTCAATTGCAATAACGTAAAAAGTTCGGAGGTTGTGGTACAAAGTAGTGGTACCCCACCGGGGGGTAAATAGGGTTAACCCTTAATTTACATTTTAGCGAAATATTTTTTTGATGACGTCATTACTCATGATGACGTCATAACTGGAAAACAGGTATTTTTTTTTTAGGTGAACATTTATTTTCTTGCAAACTATATACCAAAATGAATTTCAAGCAAAAATAAGAAGAATACCACCAGTCAATTTTTTTTTTTTTGAAATGATCCTACAACCGATCGCATAAATTATAAGACATTTTACGAATTTCGACAAGCAATACAAGCCACAAGTAAAA
>JAULBZ010006382.1:0-12436 GCA_032360805.1 Neoturris breviconis
GCTAAAGGCAACTAAGCTACTTGGTTTCATTTCAGAGGGCATTTTCCGACCATCTAGGCACACAAAATGTCAAAAAATTTCCCTTCGGCACCCACCATGGGGGTGACAATACACAGTTCAACAGAGGAATATTTTTTAGTAAAAAAATCTTATAAAAAGGTTATAAATAATAAAGAAAATAATATGTTACATTATTCTATTCTCTAGTGCTTTATAACATGAGCTAGTAAAAACTATCCTATATTATATACTAGCTGTAGCTTCCGCTAAAATGCCCCCGCATTTCAATTACGCTCGTAGAAATCAAACTATAATAGCAATCACTTCGATTTACTTTTTCCTGTTTGTCGAGTTAACAGATAGTGATAAAGTCAAAATAAACTTGCTCTGAATGAAACTTCACAAAAACAATATTTCTTAGACTAATAAATGTCTAATTCTTACGAATGGAATAAATCTTTCTTGATCAAGTTCCAGTACTCAAGGAAGCAGTACTAAAAACAATGGCCAATTAAAAGAAATCTCAAGAACAGAGAAGTCATTTGCTAAAACATACCAGAGGAAAACAAGGTGATGAGAGCAAATACGGCATTTAAAAAGAGAGAGGGATAGCATAACAAACGTCTGGTAAATCTTGCCACTCCCAATTTCTACATTTTATCCCTATGTGGACAAACAGAATAAATGGGAGGTTGTATCGGGTCGTACGAGAGTACGAGTCGCAACTGAAATTTAACAGATTGTATTTAACACTAACATTGAGTGGAAGTGTAAATGAGTTTTTTTGAATCGGAGTTGCATGATCTATTTGTTTAAAAACGTATTTAGCAGGTATTTACACTGTTCATATGAAAATATCAGAAAATCAATGTTCTTGCAATTGATTTGTTTCTTTGTCCCGAAGAAACCAATCAAATACAAGCTCGTTGACTTAACACTCCTCATTGTAGATTAATTTTTCTCAAATTTATTGATTTTGACTACTTTAAAGCTGCTAAAATATATGTTTATTGAAACGAATTTTGGAGATCGCTCCTAAACAAAATTTGAAGTATATAAAAAAGATGGTAGCTCAACTTAACTGAAAATAGAATGATAATTGCCTTCATTTTACTCACATTTAAAGTTAAAGGGGAACTGAGCCCATAAAATATTTATAGTTTTCACTGATTTTGAAGGTAAATGATAAAGCTTTTCATGTGTCATATGAAGTATTAAAGAAAATAAAAAAATATTCGCCTATTTTTTTTTGGTCTACCATTGTTTAAAAAGCATCGAAATGCCGAAGATGAGCAAATTATTAATATGAGACTATTTTCACCCAGTTAAAAGTTAGGAAAGGTCAGAAAATTTGAGCATGATATCACTCTAATTTAAAAAGTTATAAACAATTTAATAGGCTTAGAACAGCAGATGACATAATCAGTACTTTTATATTTATATGAAAATTTGAAAACAAATAATAGAAACCAGATCAAATGAAATAGAACACAGAAAAAAACCCTCATCAAATAAACCTTCATCATTCTCACTGGAATTACAAGAGCTACTTACCACCACTTTCTTTTCTACGTGTGAATTTTTTTATTTATTTTTTATTTAACATCAATGACGTCACAGGCACAGTTTTAACAACGGGAGAGTACAGAATTATTCTAGGCTGTTTTTACCTTGTACTCTCATGGGGGAGGATGTATATAATATATATTATTTGCCTAATTTTAATCAGTTTAGATCCATTTCGAAGCATTCGTAGGAAAGAAAAGTTTTGGACTTAGTTCTCCTTTAATAAAAATCTAAACAATTAAATTGAAGCAAAAAGATATTAAGTGGATTTTTTTGTTTGTGAAGCATATTGTGCAAAATTTGCAAGAAATCTTTCATTTAGAGGAGTCATTGTGAATTGATTTGGAAACAAACCCATAATTTTCAAAATTGTTATTATCACTGTTCTTTGCAGATGCTTCTAATTGTCATGAAACTCTGTCGTAGCCATCTTCATGAAGGCCAATCTAATATTTACGTACTTAACATTTTAGGAAGGTCGCGTTATTCTTGAGCGAGCATTGGTGACAGAAAGTGATGGAATTGATGAGATACATGATTAAATACTTGCGCATCTTATTCTTCTATAGAACCTTTAGAATTACTGCTGAAAGCCGAAAACTATTTTTTAAAACTCTCCTCCACATGAGATGTTTAACAGTTATTGGCAAGCTGTAAAACTGTAAAAGTAAAATCAAGCCTGAATATAACTGCCAGACACATTTTCAGGCTTGAAAATGGTTTTAGGCAATGTACATAATAAAAGTAAATCCTGGCTTCCCATTCATAGAATTTATGAGCACGATTGACATTTTGCGCTCAACTTTTCGATAGGTAATTTCCATATATTTTCCATCTATATTTCTTAAAAGCATTTGATATGTATCTCTATTATAATGCGACCAAAACAAAATTATTTTTACTTACTTCGTAATGCTTTACTTATACTGTAATTCTTTTAAACACCGCCTTTTAGAACAAAATACTTCAAACAGATTAAAAAAAATTGATCGATTGCTCCAAATGCTTAGATGGAAATCCGGCTTAACTGGTCACTATAGATAAATGATTTTTGATAAATAATCACTGCGGAGGAGGGCCTGAACCATTGCTTAAAATCACTTCTGCACAGTGAGTATTTACTCTTCTTTTCAACCATTGAGTATTATGTAAGCTATATATCAAGATGTTGTTTACTTAAATGTTTCACTTTTAAAATGTAATCTTCTGAATAATATTTATAAACTAGCCTTCGATGAGATGAGAATATTATTTTTATTATGTAAGCCTTTTATACAGTTTAGATAATAATGTTCTCTAGTGCATCCTAATGGGCAAATACCTGTTCGAGGTCAGCAGCAAAGACGCTAGAACAACGTCGAATGAATGAAATCACCCTAGTCTCTTAAGAAAGTCTTATGAGTGTGTACATGCAGCAGCCAAGGCCTGTTCTTAAAGACAGGGGTGAAATTTTACCCTGGACTTGAGCATGTTTTTAATCTATAGGTATACAGAAAAATTGTCTCACCGCCAAGGTGAAAATTATTCACAATGCAATATTATCATTCAACAAACCAGATTATAACCAGTGAATTTCCACCCTAGAGTTTTATAGGCTGAATCTCAGTGGTTGAAATAAGAGTAAATAATCAATGAGGAGGAGTGGTTTTTGAGCATAGTTTCAGGCTAGCCTGAAGCTATGTCTAAACATATTTCCTTCATGACGGTTATTCCCTCTTATTTCAACCACTGAAGCTATGCTTAAAAATACTTCCTCCACAGTGATTATTTTCTCTTATTTCATGCAGTTCTTCTCAAATACCATAGAGATCTTCATTACTTTTAATGATTTTAATCTCATCCTAATTCATATTATTTATTAATTTCCCAGCCGGCGAAGACTTGTTTAAAGTCAGCAAAATAACGTTAGAACAACATTCAAAAAATGTTGTTCTAAGGCTATTTGGCTGACTTTGAACAGGTTTTTGCCGGCTGGGTTATATTTACTGTATTATAATTATTATATCGTATATATATTTGTGTAGAAAATTTATTTTGAAAATTAAGTAAGGGTTAGAATAACTGCCAGTCCTCACTGGAGAAGAGATTTTTCAGAATATATTCAGCCAATTTTGGCGGAAAATATTCTGAAAAATCTCCTCCACAGTGGGGACCAGCACTTATTTTAACCCCTGATCAAGTGTGCTTTTATTAGCCAACAAAACTGAAGGATTGCCAGGAGCAACTAAAAACAGATTATATAGATAGGGGTTCATTTTTTTGGAAAATCTTAACACAACATCAATTAACTACATATTGGGTTAAGCAAAAAACAATCAATGCCTTAAGTGCTGTTAAATTTGTGCAGCAGAGCACTATTTATATTTTTTGCGCGTTCTTAAATTTGCGCATCTAAAAAAAAGTCATCTATGAAGGTGTTTTTTCGAGTATACTTTTCAGCTTTGCAAACTATATTCAAAGCACCCTCTACAACAGATGACGTCTGGCAGTTTCTGGATTGTATTGTAGTGTATAGAGCCAACATTGATGATGGAGTACTTTATGTAGTTGTATTTTGATGTGTGTTTACAAAAAGAAGATGTTATATGAAATAAAAAATCACATGATCAAATCGCAGTGAAGGCTTATACAGAATGATCTTGGCTTTTATGCAGTAAAATATGCACCAATTAACTTCAAAGCACCTAAATGTTCTACCAATTAGATTCTTAATTTAATTTCCCCGAGAAGGAATTTCTACTCCAAAGAGTATAGTTATGTTATTCAATTGTTTAAAAGATAAACAATAATGGTATTGGAAAATAGATCTCTCCATTGTGTTGTCTTTTTGTTGACATAATTGTATCCTGTTTAACTACTAAACTACTAAAACTAGTGCTCAAAATAACCACTGTGGAGGAGTGCTTTTTAAGCTTAAAAGTCACTCCTCCAAAGGGATTATATGTTCTCTTGGATGCTGTGAACCATTTTTGTTTTTTAATATGAAATTCAATTTGCTTATTCAAAGTAGAGGACACAGATACCAAGAAATGCACATGTTAACAAAAATAGGAAGCTTTTTTTTAACAATAGTCTATGTAACTCCGAAATTTTGGAATGAATTATAATGTTAATCACGCAAGACAACGTTGATTCTGACAATTCTAATTTATTCATGATGTATCGTCCACCATGGCGGACATTTTGAATATTATGTAATGGAGTTGGCAAAAAAGTGTGTCTTACATGCTTTTTTTAGAGAACAAACCACACTGTAAAATTTCTGTAAATCACAAAAAGATATCTTACAAATTTCATAAAATGAATGCACTAAAAAGAAAAACAAGTGCAAAATATATGTGTGTATGGATTTCTGTTTTGTTTGCTTGTGTGTTTGTTTACTTGGATTTTTTCGCTCCCATACTACTTTGATCTTTGGGCTAATATTTGGCATGATTGTCCAAATTTTTACCAGGATAAAAATTGTGGTAAAAATGTGCACTCCACAATCATATGCCATATTATGCTTTTCGACCTTTTATTGTTATTTGAACATGTCCCTTGAACTAAAGAATTTGTTACCTGTTAACATTTCTGCACATGGAAGGCAAAGAAAACGTTGTCAAATTTTACTTTGTGGCACTCTACAGCAGATGGTTTGCTCCGCTGAAGAGAATGGTAATAAATGGTAATAATTTGAATAAATAATAATTTGCTGTAAAGCTTCTTCATTTAGTGAATAATTATGACAACTTAAAACATTACATAGAGAAGGACAATCAATTATTCATGGATGAACCTGGAGATATACTGCTGAGCAACCAATTTCCGGTACTAGAGAAAGTATTCTCGTTTTTGAATGCAAAGACACTATGTGTGGCTGCATCTGTTTGTGTTGCCTGGAAAAGAGCCATGAAAAGAGAGATGGATCGCAGGAAATTTTGGAATGCATCATTACATGAATCTTTTGAAAAAAATGAGCAGAAAAGCTACGTATGATTATAATTTGTTTTCCATTCTAATTTTCCAAATTTGTTTACTACAAAAACGCAACCATGAACAGGATGACATAGATTTTAACATATCACCTTTTTTATTTTAACATATCACCTCTTTGTAAAATCATTTACAGTTATGTTCATTATTATCTGTCCGCAAAGGTCTTTCATGCATTTCTTACTGCTGCTTCCCATGCAGTAAGTAGCCGGTATATACTACCAGAGTTGCGCATAACAATATCTTGGATTTTTTTATAAGCACACCTTTCGAATCAACACACCTTTTGAATTAACGCACTCCCTAAAACCCGAAAAAATTAAATAAGCGCACTGTGTGCTTAATCGGAAAATACGGTACTTAATCTTATTGTGGCAAGAAGTTATATTTTAATTACAGTGGAGGAGGGATTTTTGAGCATAGCTTCAGGCTTTATAGCCTGTATTGTCCTAAAAATGCAGGAAACTGTCGAAATTGTTAATGATTTGTTTTGTTGTATATTCCCAATGGAGAAAAACTTGTTCAAAGTATGCAGTAAAGATGCTAGAACAACGTTGAAAACGTCGTTCTAGCGTCTTTATTGCAGACTTTGAACAAGTTTTTGCCCACTGGGTATTATCTGTTTTAATTGTAGATTGATAAGCTGAGTATTTTACCATCAACATTGATTTATTTATATGCAAATGATGAAGATAAAAAATTATCATTTCCAACTTGTTGTACTGTAATATCTGCTTTAGTTTCTGGTGTAATTGGTAGATTTGAATGTGAAAAAATTTCAACAGAATATGAAGAAGGATTTGGTGTTTCATTGTTGTCATTGAAGAAATCAGCTTGTGGTATTAACTGCCATTCATTTTCTGTAACTAATGAAGACTTTAAGGCGATACTTAGTAAAAAGTTGTCTTTCTTTCAATGTATAAATGCAAATCCATCGCACAGTGATAACGTTGTTTTATTTTTGATGCTGAAGTTGGTTAATAAAGTTAGCGTCAAGAAACTGATATCGTTTATAAAGAAGGTGTGTGTTGTAATGACGTAGTTTGTTGTTTTTCTATTAATGGGTTCCTATGGTATACAACTTTGATGTCAAGTTTCTTGTCATGTGGGAAATACATGTTTCTTAGCCCACCAAACGGTGTTTGGATGGACAATTGCTATCACTTTGTGGCGGCGGCGGCGGCCCACTTTTCTTAATAGACCATGTTCCCGAAGGGCTAGCATATTGAAATTCGGTACAAGAATTTTGTGGTGATATTCTTGAAGGGCTCGATTTCGTTCACTCGGTCCCAATGGACCGAAAAGGCATGGTAATGTCTTGAAATTGACCACTGCCAAACTTAGAATATTTTTGAGAATTTAAATTCTTTGAAGTTTTGAGCACATTCAACTAAATAACATGCTAAAATGATAAGGGAGAAGTGGAGACTTTGGCATTGTTTGACATTTTTAATTTTCTATGAGCCTTTTTGAGATGGTAAAAAATATAAAAAATAATTTTTAATATTTCAAGAATTGAAGATATATCACTTTAGGGCCATTTGATTACCATCACGATTTAGCTGTTTATAACATTATTAATGAGTCATGATTCAAATTAGAAATAAAATGACAATACACAATTCAACAAAGGAAGGTTTGTTAATAAAGGACTAATTTGTTTTGAATACATAATCTTCTATTTCATTATTCTTTATTTTAATAACAGATGATGACAACCACCTCTGCAAGATTTTAATACTGCTAATAGATAATATGTTCCTATCCATATAATGTTAAACAACTAATTATATATGCTTATGTGCTTATGTTTAATGGTCCCACATTAAATATAACATCACAATAACTTAATTATATATTATTTAGTGTACATAACTGATGAAGTTATGAAATACATAATGTGTTTTTAGCTGTACATTTTCTCATACTCATACATTTATATCACTGGTTTTATTGTAATATAAAGTTTTGATTTAATTTATATTATTATTTAGTTTATACATAATGCTATGAAGTATATATAATGTGTGTATCCAATTATATTTCCACTGTGGGGGCGTGACTTTTGAGCATTGCTTCAGGCTATGATAGGAAATTTCACTGCTTTCCTCCATGGTGTTTTAATGCAATTATGTCTTGATAAAGATTTTCCAATTGTTTATTTGATCTGAAACTTTATCAACTTAATAAGGACATGAAGTCCTAATGACGTGTAAAGTTTGGGTGTTTATCCTTGATATAAAATTTCACTACTCTCCTCCACAATGACTTGACATATTTTAACCTTGATGAATGTGTTCCAATTGTTTATTTGACCTTAAACTTTATCAACTTAATAAGGCCATGAAATCCTAATGTCATGTAAAATTTAAGTGTTTGGCTTTAATATGAAATTTCATTACTGTCCTCCACAGTGGCTTGACACAATTTTGCCTTGAAAAAGGTGTTCCAATTGTTTATTTGACCTGGAACGTTATCAACTTAATGAGGACATGAAGTCCCAATGTCATGTAGAATTTGGGTGTTTGACCTGGATACGAAATTTCACAACTCTTCTCCACAGTGACCTGACATAACTTTACCTTGAAAAAGGTGTTTCAATTGTTTCTTTGAACTGAAACTTTACCATCTTAATAAATACATTATTTCAAACACTGAAATATAATGTGTGTATGCAAACCATATTTTTGTGCTTGGGTTTAACTTTCAGTTGGTTTGGTGGGTTACTTTCAATACCGTACCTTTGATTAATATAAGGATCAATAAATTTTAGCTGAGCTTCATAATGCTTAAAAATCTACTGTTTTAAGGCTTAAAAATGCTTAGGTTATGCTTAAATACAGACACGTATCTTAATGTCAATTTATGCAACAATACAATGTAAAACAATTATAACAAAATAAACGTTCAAAATTAAGGCTGATTTTTCCGAAGTTGACTTATTTTCCAAAATCGACTGATTTAAGTAGCGTGCACAGATATAATATTATAATATTTATTCATGACGAAGATATCATTCATTTTGTTTTTAAATAGTTATACAGTAGCTATTATATATCTGTGAAAAAATACTTTTCCAGTATAATGCTGACCAACTTGAGGGTGATTCTTCTTAAGTAATGCTAAATTTTGGGCAAGTTTCAGGCTGGTAATGCTTTTAAAAACAACAACATGTATGTGGGTATCTCCAAAGTAATATTGGGAATGCACGATTGATTTGCAACTGGATTAATACTATAATATCAAGCCTCAATATAACGGTCAGACATTGCCTGTGGAGGGGTGTTTTTGAGTGCATTTTTTAGCTTTGCAGCTAAAAACTGTACTAAAAAACACTCCTCCACAGGTGATGTCCGACTGTTATATTGAGGCTTGCATATTGAAAGAATCAAACAATCTTACTCTTTGTTGAACATTTTTATAACAAAATTTATCTGGTTTAGCATCTTTAAATTTATGAAAGTAATAGTTCTTGATAAAAATCTTGGATGTTTGTACCAAAGAATCCAATCCGTTGCAAGCTCATTGGCATAACACTCTTCTGTGCAGTTTCATGCTTGTTGAAATTGGTGAATTTCTTGTGCAAGAAATTTTGTGATGATACCAGTGTTTGAAATAAGAGTAAATATTCACTGTGGAGGAGTGATTTAATATTGCTTCTTCAGGCTAGCCTGAAGTAATGCTTAAAATTGCCTCCTCCACAGGGATTATTCACTCTAATTTCATACATTAGATCCCTAAAGGTTGATTTCCACCATGGAGAACATTTGCTGCAAAAACCAAAAGAAGACATTCCATTGGTAGAAATTGCTGTCACATGGTCTGACATCTGTTTCTACCAATAGAAATCAACCTTAAAAACTGTCTGTTAATCTATTTCGGTTATGTCGCATCTTCCTGATTAAATAATTATCATATCTCTACTTAGGAAGCAGCTGGTTTTAATGTTGTTATTATTGGTGGCCAATGTTCAATAGTTTCACACGATAATAAAGATGTAAGAATGTCTGGCTTTATATTATATGGCGAAAATATAAAAGCGTGTTTACAAACATATCAGGGTGAATCAGAAGAAGAACTACAAAACGTTTTATCGGAATTAAAATGTAAATCAACAGTTAAAGGCTACTCAATAAATACTTCAAATTCTCTAATGTTAATGGTGTCTTGTATTGGTCGCGGATATAATAGCTATAGAAAAACAAATGTTGAATGTGATACCATAAATAAAGTGTTTCCTTCTTTACAAGTATTTGGTTTTTTTGGATTAGGTGAATTAGCTTACGATTCAACCAGTGAACTGACTGCAGAGTGTCATTTGCTTTACACTTCTGTGTTTTGTTTACTTCAGTTTAAGTAATAATAAAATAGTAGTCGAAATAGGACTTAATAATCACTGCAGAGGAGGGATGTTTGAGCATAGCTTATGGCTTTGTAGCTTGAAGGTTTGCTAAAAAAATACTTCTTCTCAGTGATTTTTGGCTCTTATTCCAGCCACTGTAAAATGTACATGTAAATTCTTCTATAAGTAATATTTATAAATTTGCAATTTGCAAAAAGAAGTTCTATTTTTTCATGTTGTGCCAAAAAGGTAATCATGACATTCCACTCTTTTTTCCTATCCCTTTATTATGATTCTGTTCATCTGTATAATGATATTGAATTGATGTCTAAAAACTTCAAGTAAAATGTTTCAACTAAAATTGACAAAATTCAACGAAAATGAATTTGTACAGAAGTGTGTCTGATCAACGAATCCATTGCAAGATGTAGATTTTATTTTTGAGATGGTCCCTAAAACATGCCATATGAAACAAACAAATGAAAGCAAAAAGAAAATAAAGCGAGTAAAGGAAAGCTTCTAATTTTGAGCATTGATATTATTGATATATTGGTGTGAAACTAATTTCACATTATTTATTGACATTATTCAACATGTATAGTCAATGTTCGATATAAGAACAAGTAATCACTGTGGAGGAGCTACTGTATGCTCATAAAATCACTCCTACACAGTGATTATTTGTTTCTTACTTTGAGCATTGATCAATTACAGGTCAATATGCTCCTACCCCATCCCATCCGTACTAGAAATAAGAGCTGTGGAAGAGTGTTTTTTAGCATAGCTTCAGGCTACGAGGCTTGAGGCCATACTCAAAAATCTCTCATCTGTAGTGATTATTTACTTTTATTTTGATCAGTCCCCATAGTACAGTCTCGATAGGATTAGACTCAATCAAAATATGATTTCATGTTTTCAAAGAACAAAAGTAATTTTAAGTATATCCACAGCGAATTGTTTTGAAAGTGATTAGATTCTTTATGGTATGATTAAGACTATGTTCACACTGGTCGGATAGAAACTATTTTGAAAAGATCTCATTCCGTTTCAAATGTGAACACCTAATCAAAAACTATGCCGGAATGATTCCATTTCACCACAACAAGCGAAACGAAATCATTTTGCTGAGTATATCGGATAGATGAGGAACAGTGTGAACCCAAGGCCTATTCGGTATGTAATTCATACCGAAATGATTTCTATTTGATAAGTGTGAACATAGTCTAAAGTAACAACAACATCCTACAGGAGTGTTCAAAAAAATAAGAAATAATCACTCTGGAGGATGTTTGAATATGGCTTCAGGCTTAAACGCAGTACAGTGCAGATATTATTTATTTCGATCAAACGTGTATTCTCCTTGTTATGTAAGGGGACCACCAAAAAAATTTTGCTCCAAAATAATTTTTTTGCTAGGGTTAAATTTGACAAAATTCATCAAAAATGAATCATACAGAAGTGTGTTAGGACAATAAACTTGCAATGGAAGAAACTAATCCCTAAGGCTTGTTTTTTAGACATCTTTTTTATGCTTGTTAAATGTTGAGTACCTGCTGGGGATACTCCATACACGCCTCAAAATAACCGTCAGACATCGCCTGTAGAGAAGTGTGTTTTGAGTACAATTTTTAGCTTTAAAGTTAAAAACTGTACTCAAAAAACATTCCTCCTCAGGTGATGTCTAACAGTTCTATTGAGGCTTTTCCACAGCAGTTTGTAAGAATTAAGGCATTGAGTACGATATGATTTGAGCTTATGGTTTTTAGTGACAGTATTAATGATCGAAATAGGAGCAAATAATCTTCACAGAGTAGTGTTTGTTTGAGCATCATACTACAAATCCTGAAACTATGCTCAAAAATCACTCCTCCACAGCGATTATTTGCTCTTATTTCAACTGTTGGGTTTCAATATTAAGGCGTCTTCCTTTAGATATATATTTTGTAATAAGCGCCTCTCTTATACAAGTGTAACTTAGTATTCACCCTCACTCATCGCGAAGATGATCTATCTTTCGTCAGCATAGAATCTGATATGCAGGAGGCAGCATGACCCTTAATGATGATGATGATGATGAACTTGACATTTGAATTTGCATCTAAAACAATTTGTATGTCTTGCTGAAAAAATAATAATGATAAAAAAAGTTTCCCTTCATTTCCACAAATTTGCAATAAGCGCCTCCCTTGAATAAGTACCCTGTCTTTTTGGTCATATTTGGTCAAGGAAATAATGATATGTGACAATAAATATCAGAATATACAAACTAATTTCTTATGTTCTCTATTCTTAAAAAAGTGAAAAACATGTGACACATAACATGATGTTGATATGAACAAACAGAAAACATTTTCAAAGTACAGATTATGGTGTACGAAGCCTTCTGCTACATCAATTACACCTACTGCTGATCTGCATGATGATAATAAGTACGCTATAAATGTAAGTATTAAATTTATACTTAAGCTTGGTTAAAATTATGAATAGTATATACATTATAATAACAATAAAATAACAATAAAATATATTATAAAAGGTGTTAAAATATTTGGC
>JAULBZ010006383.1:0-12436 GCA_032360805.1 Neoturris breviconis
TTGTAGTTATATAGTGGATAATATTTACACGGATATTTCTGGAGATTATATATTGATTGATGATGATGATTTGTTTTAATAACATTATCTGGCGATGGTGTTTGATTGATGGTATCTAAAATCAGAATGTACCTGTATGATACTTAGAAGCGTCATTTATTAGACGCATACATTTTCGTAGTTTTGAAACATCACGTATGTAGGTCTAAACTCAAAAGAGAACATAAACTGTTATTTGCAGAAGGCTATACATTCGCGGAGTAAACCAAAAGATGATATTCCATTGGTAGAATTTGACGTCACGTGTTACGCGAAGTCAATATTTACCAATTGAAAGGCTTTCGCAGTCTTTACTTTACCAGTCAGTCTATACGCAGATACTCTAAAATGCCCTGAGAGCGAATTTGATGTTCTGATGTGTTTTTTTATATCTTTTATCCGACGTAATTTAAGGTAAATTTCCGCTCAGCAGAATTTCCGCGCGGAGTCTGAGGAGGACGTTCTATTGGTAATTTTCGCGATGTTTTCGCTGGTGGAAATCCACCTCCATAATCTGTGTTTATTTTTATATTCTTTTTATACTTTTTGTATTACATGATGTACTATAGTATGAAATATGTTTATGAGGATGATGAGAACAAGGTATTGACGATGAAGCCACTAGTTTAAAAAAACGCGTTGGTACTAAAAAAGCTGATGGAACAGATTTAACCTTCACTGCACACTAGACAGCTATTGGAAAAACATATAGAAATCGGTTTTCTATTCCCTTAGAGTATGAGTTGCTGAATGATCTACCATTTTACCAGTATGGTCTTGGTGACAGGCTAGAGTTAAGTTTACATTTTGCCTCATATAGTGACACCATAAGAGTTACTGGAGACGCATCGGCTTCTTACAAAATTTTGAATATTGAATTACAGTTTGATAAGGTAACTAGTGGAGGTTTGTTTTATGATGTCTAATTATACGAGCTTACCACTACCTTATTATCGTGTATTAAGGCATTGAGTTATTCCGTATGATAAGAGTGATACCACTTGGAATATCCGAGTTAATGTACCTAGCAAAAGTTTAAAAGGTGTACCGTAATGCATCGATTAAATGCCCCCTTCTTTTAAACGCCCCCCTCAATTAAACGCCCCTTCCCCTAAACACTAAAAAATTATTTAATAAACGCCTCCCTCTTTTAAACGCCTCCCTCTTAAAAGGAGCTTTTATTTATAACAGCAGCAATGCTCACGTAGCAGCCTTATAGTAAGTGTACTACGTATAAAAAACGAAGTTTAATATTTAATTTTCTTTTATCTTCGATAAAACAGGAAATTTTCTATACACCCCCCTTTTTGGTCTGAAAATAAGTTTTATCGTCGGAAACATCTCCTTTTTCTTCAAAAGTTCACTTTCATGAGTCTCTGCATATTTTTTGCAACTTGTTTTAAATACTAAATTCTTACATTTTTCAATAAACGCCCTCTTCTTTTAAAAGCCCCCTTTGATTAAACGCCCCCTGCAAATGAAAATATTTAATAAACGCCCCCCGCGTTTAATCGAAGTATTACGGTAGCCATGTTGTTTATCGATCCAGACAAAAGAAAACTATATGCTTTTGAAAATGAAAATTTTTACAATCCGTCTATAAAAAATATTGCAATCAGTGTTGAAGGAGAACCAAACCAGTTTTATTCTCATAAAATGCAGGCAAAATATGTATTTGAATCCGCATCAAACTACTTTGGGCACAATTCTACTAATGGTGTAAGTCTTGGAGATTTTTTAACAACAAAATACTGTTTATGGATCGACTTTAGATCTTCAACAGATCTTTAACACCTTACTAGTGACGGAATTAAACTTCGCATTGAAAAAGCAGCTGACGGGTAAGGGGCTATAAAATGCTATGTATTTCTTGTTCAAGACGCGCAGTTAAATATTGAGAATGGTTGTTTTCATTCAGTTGATTATTAGAATAAAAAAATAATTAATGTTGTACAAGAACCTTGCACCGCGGTTTCCAGTTTAAAATTGTCTTTATATTCTTTCTTAAGTAGATTCAACGGTTAGTCTTCCGACTTACGACTTATCGAGAAAGACCATAGAAAGACCATGGATTTAGGGTAATGAAAGACGTGTATTTTTGATTGAACCTAAAGATAAATTATATCAATTTTATCAATTTTTTATCAAACAATTATGCAGGTGGAGAAACGTTATTCGTCGTTGACGATATAATTGCAGATGAGTCACTAGATAAAAGAAGACAGTCGTTATTAGAACTAGCTATATCAGGGAAACACAAAACCCATAGTTTATGGTTATTAACGCAATCTTATACAGCCATACCCAAAAATTTACGACGACAAAAAAATATGTTATTCACTTGGTACCCTTCTGAACGTAGTGATTTAAAAATAATTGATGATGAGACTAATTTAATCGGAGATTGGAAACATATTAAATGTCTATACATTAGATTGTAATATCCACGTGGATATCAAGTTATTCAATAAACAAGGAAAATTTTCATACGGCTACAGCTATATGAAATTTATAATTATTTTGAAATTTCTTGTTTTTCATCTTCATATATATATCTTTTTTCATAATTTTTATAAAGAGTGTCAGACCTATTTCGTAGATAATTTAAAATGACGTTCAAGTTAGGAGTTTTAGCCATTTCTACGTATTTTTCAGCTTCAGTTATAAAACCGACTGCTGATTATAACAAGAAACCTGCTAATTTGGTGTTTATCTTTTTATCATTCATCTTTTTATTTTAATTTTTTAAAGAAGAAAAACTTGTCATATGGTCACAATAAATTAAAAAATTATGGACGCTTGTAATTTTTTTAATTTTTAAAAGACCGGAATATAAAAAAATGTTTTTGATCATCTTTTGTAATCAAAGAAAAAATGGTGAATGTTTTATCAAAATGTTTTAATATCAATCCTGAAAATTATCAAGCCGATTTCTTTAAATGTAATAAACAAAACCTAATATGTGTCTTTTAGAACAAGACTTATATGCTTACATACTAGAAGAAGGAGAAAAAGAAAATGATTATCCTCTATGTGATAAATGTGCGTTTAAATTTAATTTAAATTATCTGACTGATTAAAAGTCTTTAGGTAAGTCTAATAGCAATCCACACGATTGATATTAAGCGATTAAAAAACAGCCTTTTTACAATTCTTTTACATACGCCGGTGGTGATTGTGTATCTTCTGGAATTAGCATCAATTCTTCACTTACAAACGAGCGTTCATTTAAATAGTATAATACATGATTATTAGGTTCTTCAATGATCTTATCTAATCAATAAGTGTCTTTCGACCAGTTAAAATCAGTGGCTCTTCGTCGCTGATCAGCATATGTTCTCCTGGTTGATACAAGTATCTATACTAACCGTCTTCAAGTAGCACCTCTTCTTTCGAAAAAATTCAGTTTTCACCAAGTCAACTTGATCTAATTTAATTGCTTTGTTTGGTTTAATTCCAATCATTTCTGTTTTGATGTTATTCAGTTGATTAACAATCTTGTATAAGTGTTTCACTCAAGTAGTAGCCACTATTTTCGGATCTTCAAGTTCTTGCGCGTCATTAATTTTTGGGATAATGTTTTATTAAATCTTTCCACGAAAGCCGTATGCGTATGCTTATACTTCGTCGTTACATTGTTAATTTTAACATCATGTTTTTCCATTAATTTGATAACTATTCCCTTAAATTCTGACCCATTTTCTACGGTGAAATTATTTGGATATTTTAAAGGACCACGTTTATAAATGTCAGCTAACATTTCAGCGACGTATGAATCTTTGCCACGTCTATACCTGTAAGAATATATTTGTATTTATTGCCGTATAATTTATCGCCAGTCATGAAGAGCAAGTCGAATTGATGTTGAAAATTGGGGGTTTTAACTTTAAAATGCGGTCTATTAACTTTTTTTGGACGTGGTATATGAACTTGCCATAATGCTTGTTTTGCCAAAAAAACAAAGACTTCTTTTCTCGACAATTTAGATTCATTTTGTAGTAATTTGATCGCTTTTCTACCAATCCATAAATTTTCAGGTTGGTAGTATGACTCGCTCAGGTTTGTTGAAGGTTTTGCATCTTCAACATTCATTTATTAATACTACAAAATGGTATAAAATGTATAAATATTTATATGCTACGAAACCTAGAAAAGACAATCCTCCAATGATAAAAATATACTCCCCATTTTTTTGTTGTTTACTAGGTTTGTAGAAATCACTTAATTTAGGTTCTTCTTAAAATTTCGGGAAGGGCTTATGCTTCGCTATCTAATACTCTTCCATAGCGCTGTCAAGATTTCTGAACGTTTTTTCACTATGTGCTTCTTGTCGTAGACCTCTATTAACTTCTTCGAGATTTTCTTGTCGTTTTTTATTCCATAAAACTTGAGCTTTTGAAGCTGTTCTATCGTCTTATCATGTCTTTCGCGTTCTTTGTCACGGTCAGAAAGTTGTCCAAAAAGGTAGTTTGAACCACTAAAAGCCAGTGCGTTAATAGCTTCACCGATCCCCATCATTATTAAACTTGTCATTTATTTTAAGTTGTTGGTATCCATTTTTGATCTTTCGCATATGCAATCGATGCGTCAGCTAGCGACGCGTAGATACCTATTTTAACCATATTTTCAGCAGTCGCTGCTAGAAAAGGTTTTGATAATCTCACTTTAGAACCAATGTAGCTGAACGTATCATCGAGAATTTCTCACAATGCTTGCTTTGCATTTGCATATCCTAAAATAGCACACACTTACACTTTTACATATTTTCTTTTTGCAAGAAAAAATCATACGGTTGAATAATTTTTTTCATATACGTTGGTATTAATCTAATGCTAAAGGGCTTGTGTGGATACCATCTTTAAAGGGCTTGTGTGGATACCATCTTTAAAGGGCTTGTTTAGATACCATCTTTAAGCACATAGCGCTTATCATAGTACGACGACAAACCCCACTTATTTTGTTCATATGTGGCAACACTCTGATCATGTATTCGAAAACCTATAATCTTAGCTTTGTCAAGATACCCTTGAAAGGCGCACATATACCGTTTCCAGTTAAGGTCGTTTTGGCGCTTTGACACGCCTTTGAAGCTGTACTTCGTACCATTCTTTCCTTCACAAAGATAACACTTGGCTGTTAGAGCTATCATTTTTATACCGATAAATTCAGGCCTAAATAGACTTGGTGTTCTCTCCGAGTATTTATCAGTTGCTAACCAACTTTTCAACTCTCTATTATACTCTACAAGTAGCTTTGGCTTTTTCACAATATTACGCAGAGACTCGTCAGAACTTTCAAAGTAAGCACTATCAGTACCTATGTAAATATATTCAAAATCACGTCTGTTTATGTACTTGTCCAAAAAGTCGTAATAAAATTCCAACATGCGCAATTTTGTCAGCTGATAGACGGCAACTCCGCACTGATAAAGGCAAGTTATTTTGGTCGTGCGCTTTCTCTCTTCTCGCCGATCTCTTTTAAATCTTCTATAAAATGGTGATTTGAGTGCTGCATCCACCTCATTGTCATCGGTCGTGAATGTTGTAAAACAATGCCGTTCAATATCTTTGATCATTTTACCATAAAAGCTGTTTCCTTTAAGCTTTGATGTTTTGCCTAATATCTTCTTATCAGGGTCTTTATCAGATTGTCTTCGTGTCTCTGCTACTTCTTCAGTGAACCAATCAAAAGGCCCACCTTGCTTATATTTTAAAAATTGATAAAATGCTGTCACTTTCAACCCATGTTCAAGGTACCATTTCAACAAAGGTGTGTATAGCAAGATTTTTTTTGTATTCATCACACACCAAGTAACTTTCGCGAATTTGTGTTCTCTTTGCGCCCTGTTGCTTCTTGATATTTCTTCATGTGTTCTGGTACTTGGTCAGATGGTATCTTGTCAACAACAAAAAACGGTGACATTTCACTAAATTTCTCATACAATGTTTCAGGTACCTCGATATCAACTCAAAATCAAATATTGTATCGTTTAAAACCCTTCTCGTTAAAGAATTGATGTTGCGCTCAGATGTTGAAATCCTGTACTTGATCAATTTTTCTTTTCCACATGGCATTTCTTGCCTGAGCAGTATAGATATAAAGTATTGTCATCGTATCCCAGTATGATCTTGCACTTTTTGCCCTTTCACTCATAAATATGCAATCTGATACGTGTTCTATTACGTTTGTGATATCTAGTAAACACGATAGCCGGACCACCTACCATACCTGTTTTTAGTAGCTCGTAAACTTGGTTTTTACCACATTTTTCACATTCTTTTTAAACTTTTTTACATTCTTTGCATTTCCCCACCTTGCAATATTCTTCACATTTATGCTTGCAAGGGTCTCCAGGCGCATATAACTCACATTCAGGGTTCTTCTTTAACGCTTTGTTTAACACATAATTCATCGATACGCCGGGTATCGATGAAAGGTTCCACATCAACCAAGTTGTATTCTCGCAACCAGTCAAGTATAGTCACACACCCGCGATTGTAAGACTCTTTTCGAAACTGTTTATACTCACGCTTGGTGAGCATATAGTCTTTTTTCTTCAATGTTGTACCTTCATAGACATCTACCAAACTGCTATGAAAATCTCTATATTTTGCAGGTCCAATATGATTTAATTTCTCGTAGCTTGTTAGCCATTCATACGGAAACACTAATTTATCTAGCTTACACTCAAGAGATTCGCACCATTGGTCGTAGCTCAGACCTGGTGCCAAACAATTTTTAATGCTAATAAATTTAAACTTTGATGTTGAAAGGAACATGTAATTGTTCTCCTTGCGTGCTACAAAGATCTTGTCATTTTTATCAGCGGCAATATCTTCCACAAAATACCGTTTGATCAGATTCAGATCATAATTACCACTATTAAACCCAATTACCGGTACTTGGTTCAACCATTGATTCCATGATTATTGTACTTGGCAGGCAACATATCAAAATTATCTGGTTTTGCGTATCTTTTTTAAACATCTTCAGTGATCTGTTTTGTCTACATTCCAACTCTTGAACAAACAACTCGATCAATAATTTTAGATCTTCGTTGACGATGAATGTCGGTTCACCACTAAGACTATCGTGAATTGCTACGCTCACTTGTGTTTGATATAATGAATATGTTAAGTCACTTGTTCGTTGTGCATTTAATAGTTTTAAAGCGCTTCAAAATCAAATACAATATAGTGAAGATATAGCATCAATTTCTTTTCAAAAAATGTTGTCTCTTTTAGTGGTTTTTCACAGTCCCAAACGGATACCACAGTGTAACCAAGCTCTCGACGATTTTTCGCTTTCTGTTGTGCTAAAATGTAATTATTTTTATCTTGATTCGTTCTATCAGGTTGATAAGTGGATATGGTTACCTGTTTTTTTGCTCATGTACGCAATCCACTGACATGCAGAATAGCTACTTTGACCCCATAAAAAACCTTTTCGGTACTGTTAAGCAGTTGCCTAAATTTATGCCCGTTGCATATAAGTTTTGCTTTGCCACCGTTACATGAACCGTCAGTTAAGTGTTTTGTTAGCTTTTCACTGCGTGTGAATAACTGCTTACATGCTATACACTCCCATCTTTGACACAGAACATCCATATCTTTGATATAAAAGCAGTGACCTCCTAGCATGCCGATGTTGATCTCATCTAGTCCCTTTTTGTGTTGGTTTTGGCCATATACCAGCCTCCATGGTGCTTTCTCTAAGTTATTTTTCGGTTCATACACTCTAATGTTGATGTTGATTTTTTCTCTATTCCCTCAATATCTACCAATTTTGTAGCACGTACATCTTGTCGTTTTAACTTGTCATTTTTGTAATATTCTCGAGCTAATTTTAAAGCTGGCATGGTAATAAACGTTTCTCTAGGCTGTCGGTCGCTACGATAATGTATTTCAAAACATCTCCACAGGCACAAGTTGTCTATTTGTTTATCTTTACCATCAACAGCATAAATACATCGTTTTTTCGGAGTCAGTCTGCCAGTGGTCTACATCCTAGCAGTGGCTCGTTTGATGATATGAGTCTGATATGTACGTGCATAAATACTACCATGCCTTGATAAGAGCCTGGTGTTTCGATCGTCTTTTCTGCTGGTAAGTAAGCCTCGCTCCAAAATTCGTTGTCTTCTAAATCCAACATTTTTGCCTCGCATTGATCGATAAAGTCTTGTATCTCCTGCAAGCTTGTCAATGTTTCATTTGAACTCTTTGATTTTGCATGCCTTGCGACTTCTCCGTCACTGTGAATTTTGCACATGAATGAGTATACCATTTTTGTTCTTATGTCAATGTTTGGTGTAATTTTATGAATGATTGTCTCTGTCAATGGTTGGTTCAGATTTTTTGTAAGTTTCTAAGTTTTCACTCGATTTCCATCTTCTCTCAATATTATATCATGTTCAACAAATATGTATTGAACATCCTCTACCCCTTGATACTCTGCTCTTCCCGTCTTCTCTCGAGGATACAGGTGCTTTATATATTCGATTCCAATGGGTTTTTTTTGCTTTTTTTTTCAATTTCGTCATGCAGCGTTGGCTGTCCAATCTCCTTTCGCCTTCTTGCCTTGTTGTAGTAAAATGAAATAGTATCGCGAAGTACAGGAGAAATAGCGCTGAACCTAGAAGTAATGGCCACAAAGCTGTATTTGGTATCATTAGAAGCGCAATTTTATGTAGATTATGAAAATACTAATCATATATTCTGAATCTTTTGGCAAAAACATTTATAGCACAAAACGTGAAAGATGGTATTTGGTCAATCTATAGTATTTTCTCGTGTTGGATATCGAATTAACGGATATGTCATGTTCATCAATTCAATTTTATGAGATTGTATTTGTCTCTAATTGAGTCTCCAGAGGCAATAACATAATTAATATACCAACCCCTTGCATCACATTTGACCAACCATTATATATAAAGGCTTTTGAGATAGTTAAGGTGAAAGATATGGATATTGTCTTGAAATTGGGAGGTTTTCACATGTTAATATTATTTCTTGGTGGAATCGGAACCATAATGGACACTCACATGCTAGATGGGCTATGCGCGAGCTGTTAGGTGCCACTTAATCATTGATGCTTCCCTCTAACAGATTTTGTTAAATAAAATGGTATTTGAAGAGAAAATGGTTGACGAAAATGAGTTAGATTTGATCAAAGACATTTACACTGATTTATCTAGTAAAAGCATTGAAACCTTTGATGATTCTTCTCGTGGAATTAATAGTTTACAGAGAGTTATCTTGACCTTTGACAACTTCAAATTATCTCTTGCAGACTCAAGCAGGACATCAAAGTTGTGGATTCAGTATCTCTACTACATTGGTATTATGAAAGATTTCATTTACGCAGAAAGAGTTGGTGATTGGTCTTTCCACTTACTCACTGTTAAGCGAATGCTGAATTTGTTTGCAGCATCTGGTCGTATAAACTATGCCAAGAGTGCACGCTTGTATCTTCAAAGTATGAATGAATTACCAGAAAAACATCCTTGGTTGTATAAATGCTTCAACGAAAGAGGTCTCCATGTAATAAGAAGAAGTGATCGTTACTGGGGAGGACTCTCGTCAGACCTCGTCATTGAACAAGTTTTAATGAGATCAATTAAAAGTCAAGGAGGCTTGAGTAGAGGAAGAGGTATGAGTGACAGTGTTATAGCTCTTTGGTGTCTATCAATGCATCGTTTAGCAGCTGTTCACAGATCAATGTCGACACTAACAAATCACATTCATCAAACAAGCGAGCAACACGTAGAAGAAAGAGATAGTCGTATTAATCGAGATATGACAGATCAAGCTACAGTAACAACTTGGTTAGAAGAGCATTCTCCTTTTACAGAGGTAAAACAATTGATATCAATTGCAAATGGAATGACTGCATCAGAAGAATCTTTGATTAACTGTGATGATGCTGAAAAAGTAGGAGTCAAGATTCAAGAATCACTTGATGGCGTTATCATCAGCACTGCTAAAATAAAGAGAAGTGAAAAGGTGAAAACCTTGGCAAATTTACAATCATCTGTTAAAATTGCTGAAGAAGAAGTGACTATTGATCATATGACTTTATTTACGCGATTGATTGCTTTGGTGATGAGAGAAAATGATGTCTCATCTTACTTTAAGTACGAGCTATCACCATACCCTTCATCACTTTTCAAAAATGCTGTTATGCGAGATGCAACGAAAACAAAATTACGTGAGTATCTAACTAATAATGTTCAGAAATCTGAGTTACCAAAAAATGCTTCCCACGTGGTTGATGGTGGTGCACTATTGCGCACAGTCAATTGGCTGCCAAATCTAACATATGATGGTATAATTGCGCAGTATAAGGAATACCTAATGGCTATGTATGGCCCTTGTTCAGTAGTTTTCGATGGATACGAAAATGGTGCAAACACAAAAGATCATAAGCATCAGGTGCGAGGCGCTAATCTCTCTCAAACAGTCACAATAGAGTTGAATAGGAAAGCTGATGTTAAACAAAATGTGTGTTTGAAAAATGTGAAAAATAAAAGCAGGTTTATCAAGCTCATGGGGAATATTTTGCGAGAAAACGGATTCTCTATCTATGAAGCTACAGGTGATGCTGATACCTTGATTGCAAAAGCGGCTATTCAACATGCAGTAGATGGATCTCCAGTTGTTGTACATGCTGATGATGTTGACGTATTTTGTATGCTGATGCACCATTGTAACGGAAGTTCACATGACATTTACTTTCAGACAGTAAAGAAAACTGATGGTATTCGAAAATTGTGGAGTATAAATGAAGTCAACAAGAAACAGGACCAGCGAATCTTGGACAATATCTTGTTCTTACATGCTTGGAGTGGCTGTGATACCACATCTGGAACTTATGGAATGGGTAAGGATGTTTTTATAATAATAAGAGTTTTTGAATCAAAGAGGCAAATTTGGACTATAGCAAGTCTGAAGAAAAAAAAGTTATTACTATTGTAGCGAACAAATCTGTCATATCTGTATGGTTCTTTCAATTTCAAGGAGTGAGCAATGACAATGTGGTCTTTAACTTGTTACATTCTAATTTATTTTATTAGGTAAAACTTCGATTGTAAACACGATGATGAAATCTAAACGTGTTGAGACACTGGCGAATCAATTCTCAAAACACGAAGCCTCAAAAGATGAAATCGGTGCTGCTGGTATAGAAATATTTCTAAAAAGGTATTCCTCCACAGTTTTTATAAATCTACATTCTCGACACCCAAACATCTTTTTTTTATTTTTTACAATTGATAAACACTAAATACCAAGTCTAATGTGAAAGAAATAGGGTGCTGGAATCAAGAATGTGTACATTTAGGCTACACCAAAGGTGTATTTGGTGTGGTAAGGCCTAAAACTCACTTGTATCAAACGTTTTGCAAACTTAAAGGAGAAATCTTTCTCTAAAATATGATTATACTTGATGTATTGCTATGCAAGTCTTGTTGAGGTTATTGTTCCTTTTTGTTTTGCAGCTACTCGTTTAAGGGACATTCACTTGCTGATATACGATACTCGAAGTACATGGAGATGGCCGCGACAAACAAGAGCATCAAAATAGAATCATTGCCACCTTCGGATGGTTCAGCCTATCAACATTCTCTTCGAGTGTACCTACAAATAATGGATGGATTGTACGAAATAACCAATATTATCCTGTCTTTTCAAATGAAGCTGTTGCACCTGCTGAGCTACTCAAATTCATTCGGTGCAAGTGTAAATTAACATCTAAAAGCCCATGTGCTACCAACTGCTCGTGCAAAAAAAATGGTCTTCATTGTGTTGCTGCTTGTGGAAACTGTCGAGGAGATGGTTGCGAAAATGAAAGCCCAAAATTTAGTGAAGAGAACGATATTGATGAATTTGAGGATCGAAATATTTTCGACATTTTTGAAGATTATGATTGATAAATATGATAAATAAATGCGGACATTTTTTATAAGATAACATATTTTGAAATTCATGCAAGCATTTACTTTCGAATCTTTGGGCAATCTCCATACCATACGCTATAAAGAATATGTTTACATGAATTTCAAAACTTTAAAGATTGTTTAGAGATTTTACTTTAATAAATTTCCATGACGTCATCACACTGTTATGACGTCCTAAAAAATGTCAGACATTTTATAAATAAGCTATGAACTTCATTGATGTCACTGCAGAGAACTTTATAAGATAAGCAGCACATTATAAATAAATAATTAGGACATTCGTTCGATTGCTGTTTTTTCCCAAATAAGCAAAGAATACCACCATTCACGCTTTGTGTCATAACTTTTTTTGCCCAGGGATTTGGAATGGAGGATTAGTATTTTCATAATCTACATAAAATTGCGCTTCTAATGATACCAAATACAGCTTTGTGACCTTTA
>JAULBZ010006384.1:0-12436 GCA_032360805.1 Neoturris breviconis
TCAATGATCTTGCAATTGATTGGTTTCTTCGTCCCGAAGAAACCAATCAATTGCAAGGTCATTGACTTAACACTCTTCATCATAGAATATGCTTTTGGTGACGAATTTTGGAGATGGCTCCAAACACTTACTGACAAAATGTTATCTCAGTGATATCAAGTTTTATTATAAATTATTGAATTATCAAATACCTACTACCATAGGGGTGCTAATTTTCACGGGTATTTATTTGTGGAAGTAAATTTTTTTACATTTTACGAGTATTTATTTTCGCAAATGACAGATATTCGGATATTTATTTTCATGATGACAGTGCGGTGAAGAAATGAGATTGGAACTTTCGGAATAAACAAGATATCACACTAAACTCGTCTCAATGAGAAGTTGAAGATGAATTTAGTTGACCTGTATAGGTTGTGTATGGCATTTCTAGGCGTTTCAATTATTATTTAAAATTTTCGCATATGGACATTTTTTATATTTTTCAGGTATTTATTTTGCGAATGAACCATTTAAAAATATTTTGCAGGTATTAAAATTGGTCAAAATTTGTGAAAATTAGTACACCTAAGGTATAATGAAATGCCCCTCATGAATAAAGCATAGTACGTTAGAGTTCTACAGGATTGGTATGTGGTGTGAAGTCAAACCTTACTAAATTACTTCTACGTAATGTAAATGTGTTTTTAAGCTTTCTTCTTCAATATTTGAAAAAATATAAATGCTACTGTAATTAAGGGCTGTAATACTTCAAATTTAGCACGATTATAGAACACTATAATCTAAAAGAGTTTGCCAGTAACTTTTTGCTGATGTCAACATTTTTTGATGACATCATCATGTGGTGCATTAGATCAATATTTATAGGTTTTGACAATGAATTTCCAGAATTTCAACATTAAACAGTCTTGGGTCCGAGTTTTCGAAAAGGGTCCAAATTACGTTTTGGTCACAGAAAGGCATAGTACCATGTTGAAATATGGTATTGGTATTCTAGGCAATAAGACTGATGGCGATATTGTTGACATGGGATACTTGGAATTGACTGTCCACCTGCTATGTTATGTCAGCTAATTACGTTTACGACCTACTTTTTTTACAAATGTCTTCCCTTATCATTTATTTAAAATTTATCCAAAATTCGTTACCAAAAGCAGATATCTTAGCAGCTTTAAAAAATTAAAATTCAATAATTTTGAGAAAAAGCAATATGATGAAGAGTGTTAAGTCAATGAGCTTGCAATTGATTCGGGATGAAGAAACCAATCAATTGCAAGATCATTGATTCAGCACTCCCCCCTGGTAACGAATTTTGGAGATAGTCCCTAATTTCTCAAAGTCTGATTAAAATGAAATTTTATCTACTTTATATTTGCTAAAAGCGAAAAAAGTACTATATTATATATAATTTCAAGACCGTGGAGCTTAAAAATCCTTACATATGTGAGGATATCTTTAGAGAGAAACATAAATATACAGTATGGTATTATAGTGAAATAACACTAGAGGAGAAATATAAATCAAAACAAATCCTGTATAAATGGAATTAATTTTTATTATTTTAAAATACTTTTTACAATTTAAAGGGTAATAAATTATTCATTTCTAAATTCAAGATTAGATCCAGTGGTCAAAATAAGAGTAAATAATCACAACGCAGGTGGGACTTTGAGTGTAGAGCTTTAGACTTTTTATCTTGAAACTATGCTCAAACATCACTCCTCCACAGTGGTTATTTGCTCTTATGTTAATCACATCAGAACTAATTTAGTCTTTATTCTGGATCTACTTCTATTTGATAAAAAAATTAAATATTTAAGGATCCAACGTTCCAAAGTACCAAGATAAAACAAATACAAAACATACAGGGATTGAATGAAGTAATAAAACAAAAATATTTTAAAGGAAAAACACAGTTCTTTAATATTGGTACAGAATATATATACATTTTCTTTGAGGTCAAAAGAAGATATTGAAGTTTAAAGGTGGATCTCTATTAGACATATTCGTTTTCCTGAATTCTAAGTGCAGCCATCGCATTGGTTGAAAGAGATATCATCTGACAGGTGACGTCACTCTGAACCAATGTAAAGGCTTAACTTAGTATTTCTGCAAACAAATTCGCCTAGTGGAGTAGTAGAGATCTGCCTTATAAGAACATGCATTACCTGCAATCCTTTCTCATTGCAAAACATCAGACCAACATATTCTTTTGCAGTAATGGATAAATCTTCTATAATTTTGTTGAACAAAGTCTCTGCTTTAGAAGATTTCTATATAACAAGAGTGGTTGAAATAGGAGTAAATAATCACTGTGGAGGAGGGATTTTTCAGCATAGTTTCAGGATTTATAGCTTAAAGCTATGCTCAATATTCACTTTTCCAGAGTGCTCTTGTATGTCTGATCTTGACAGATTATTACAACTCTAAGAAATAATTCACCTTGATAGGCAAAGTTATTATTAAGCATACAGTTAAGAGATGATGACAATTCAAAATGTTCTTTTTAAAACAAGTGTTTATAATACAGCTAACTTAAAAATCACGCATCCACACCTAGCCTCAGAATAAAGATTGGACATCACCTATGGAGGAGCGTTTTCTTAGTAAAAAGTTTTCAGCTGTAATGCTGAAAACTGTACTAAAAAACACTCCTCCACAGGTGATGTCTGACCATTATCTTGAGGCTGGTCATACTGATTTTTTGCTTTTATTTGAAGCAATGCAGTGTTCGAAATAAGAGTAAATAATCATTGTGGTGGAGGGATTTTGAAGCAGTGATTATTCGCTCTTATACGAAGCAATGCAATAAAAACTTACATCTACTGAAAGATTAAGTCTTGAGCCATCCAAACAAGTAACTTCACAATCATATTGTGAAGATTTTGATTTCTTTCTTGCTTTTTTCTCACTAGGAGTTGTTTCAGCAACATTATTTTCTCCAACTTCAACAGTTTCAATCGCCATCTTGAAAATTTGCACAAAGTTTTATAATATTATTCTAAAAAATATATATAACACATCACAAATATATATTGAAATTGCTAACTGTATTATTAATAATTCACAATAAAATGTTTTTAAATAAGATCTATTAAAATTTCATATATATATACTGTAAGCTTTGAACATCACCAGACAGTGAAGGGATTTACCGCATTAAAATGATCAGTTAACAGTGAGCAAAAACTTGTTCAAAGTCAGCAATAAAGATGTTACAACAACATCAAACAATGTTGTTCTAGCATCTTTAGTGCAGACTTTTAAACAAGTTTTTGCCCACTGGATTATCTACGTAGCTATCTATCTATGTATGCATGCATCTATCTATGAAAAATATGTTTTACAACTTTTAAAAACTGTTATAATATTTTATATTGGAATGAAGCCAATTTTAAGGATAAACTTAGACTCTTTAGAATTAATATTATTGAAACAAAAAAAAGTAGTGCCAAACCTAGTGATTATATGTATTGTTTAAAAGAAACATAGCAACATATAGGGATGTATCATAACACTTAGCAGCCATAGAAATATATAATTAGCATTTAATCTGAAATCGATTTAATTGTCATTGCGTCAAGAAAAATATTTAATATACATTTCGAAAGTAATTAAGAGTAATTTTATCCTAGAATGTTTAGACAAGTTTTTCAGAATCTGAATAAAGGAAAGCAAGAATATACTACTTTTTGAGCAATCAAATATACAGTGTATATCAAAAAATAGCATTGCACATATTCAGACCCATTTGAAGACAAGATCAACGGGTACACTGGACATGTTAATCTGCAGTGTGTACCTTTCGCTCTAGCTAATTTTTATCTCCCTCTCAAAGTCCAGGTCAAGAGAAGAGAGGGGTGCCCTCACCAGATCAAATCCATCTCCTGATTTTAGCCATCAATCTACCTTATTAATCACAAAACATGACAGAAACCACTTTACAGGGAAACAGGTAGACACTAGAGTGCTCCCAGGGATATGACTTAAAATTCCAGTTGTTTATCCACTAAGCCTCTACTGCCTAAATGTTGATCTTTCCAATTCGCCCATGGAAGTGGTCAAATTAATTCTCACTTCACTTGTAGAACAGAATAATCTGAGATACTGTACACAAAAAACCTGAGGAATTTAAATTAACTTCCTTTATTTTGGAAGCTATATATATACTGTAGGCCTCTGAATTCACGACGGCATTCCCCTGTGGAGAAGCATCTTTGGAGGCTAATTTACAGCCAATAGGAATGCTGACATGAATTCAGAGGCCTGAAATAATGCCCGAAATAAGAGATTAATTACGAAGGTATTTCTTGAGTGTAGCATCAAGCTATGCTAAAGAAATCACTACCCCACATAAATCATACCTTTTTCATTTTTTGTTCAGCGATTCTATACTCTGTTAGTCGGATTAGTAATTCTTCATTCTTTCTAGCATAATCAGTTAATGTTCTTTTAGTTTTATCTAGTTCGGTCTCTGTTAGTATTAATTGTTCATGATGTTTATTCACTTGACTTTCTAGTAAATTACGATCTTGTTCTAATTTATGAAATTTTTCTTCTGGTCCTTTAATATGTGACAGTGAGTTCTAGAAATGAAATTGTTAGTTTCGTTAGTATATTATTAGATTTGTTAAGGATCTCCATATGAAGTTAAAAGACCTTCCATTCATATACACTAAAGAATTAATCTAATTGTGTAAGAGACCGTAATAAAATAAAAAATACAGAAGAGAGTACTGAGTGAACAATCTTCAAGGGTTTGAAGAAACCAATTCATTACAAGTTTGTTGACCTAACAAACTTCAGTACAAGTTGAATTTTTTTGAATTTTGAGATGGTCCCTAAAATGGACGGGGTGGGTTTAAAGAGGGTCACAGTAAGAAAACTGCTCTTTTCTCTGGATACTATTTGTACTTATTTCCGATTGTTTTATTAAAAGAGCAAATTATAATAATATTATAATCTACAGTAGTAAATAAGTATGTGTTAGCATGTAGTCTATCATAAAGAATATAGCACAGCATGTAGTCTAGCAAAAGAATATAGCTTAGTATATAATCTAACATACAAGTATAGCATTGCTTGAAGTCTAGTAAAAGAGTAAAGCTTACCATTTAGTCTAGCACAATACATTTTATACTGTATCAAGCAGCTCTAGTAATTTAAAATAACGTGAAAATAACCATAAATGAATTCTTATTAATTGTTTTCTCACGATCACTGTGTTCAAGATAAGAGCAAATAATAACAGTGAAGGAATAATGTTATTTTTGCTTTTTTCAAACGTTGGGCCATTTGTTGAAATATATATGTTGCTAATTAATTAATTATTTTCCCAAAAAAGTGTGTGAGGGGTGTTTTTTGGGCATAATTTCCAGTTTTGAGGCCTTAGATTCTAGTCAGGGATCAGAACTCAGGAACATATTTTCAAGTGTGGCATGTCTAAGGAGTACTTTTGACTCACAACCTGCAAAGAGTTCACAACAAAAATAACGAAAAAAAAAGACTGTACATGAATAAACTACACAGTGGCAAAAACCTTGTTCAAAGTCAGTAGTAAAGATGCTAGAACAATGTCGTTCAATATTGCTGTAGCATCTTTACTGCTGACTTTGAACAAGTTTTTGCCCACCGGGCAAGTGAACAAGAGAGATGTTTGAGGGATTCAAGTTTGTTGCTTGCAGCTATGCTTAAAAATCATTTCTCCATAGCACAGTGTTGGAAATAAGAGCAGACAATCACTGTGGATGAGCAATTTTATACAAAACCTAAAGCTGAATAAAAAATAACTCCTCCACAGTGATTATCTGCTCTTATTTTGAACACCTACAGTAATTATTTATTCTGAGCAATAGCAGTGTTTGAAATAAGAACAAATAATGACTTTGGAGGAGTGATTTTGAGCCTTGCTTTAGGCTAGCAAGCCTGAAGCAATACACAAAAATCCCTCCTACACAGTGATTAGTTATTCTTATATATTCATAAGAATTTATTTGAAACCTCTGAATGTATCATGCATGTAGATTTAAATCATTAATCAGTATAATTTAAAATAAGAGCAAATAATCACTGTGGAGGAGTGGTTTTAAGTGCAGTTTGAGGTTACAAAGCCTGAAACTCTTCCACAGTCCTTATTAGTTCTCATTTGGAGCAGCGTCGTTTTATTATTCAAATGTTTACTTTATACAATCGTTTGTTTGTTTTTACCATTTTTGTTACCTTTTACAATAACATGAAGTTTTTCCATCTTATCTCGTTTAACGAAGACATGATAAAAATAGACAAGGGAAGGCAAATATAAAACATAACTTTTATTATATTCAAAACAAAACAAATTTTGTTTTTAAATTTTTGAAGATATGCTTTTTGAATAGAAATATGTTTTTGCTTTAAAAGGAACCCTTCAATTAATAATTTATAAATCTAATTTCTATTATGACTTTCCTCTCATAGCAACAATTAAACTTCAAATGGAAAAAACATTAAAAAGGAAAATGAAATCTGAAATAATACAAAATTTAAAGATTTTTAACAAAACCAATCGAAATCACTCTTGACTTGAACAAAATTCAAAGCCTTCCGAAACTATAATAACATATAAGGAGTGTTAAGTCAACAAGCTTGCAATTAATTGGTTTCTTCGGAATGTAGAAACCAATCAATTGCAAGATCGTTGATTCAACACTCTTCACCAGGGAACAAATTTTGGAGATGGTCCCTAATAGCAACAATGTTTGAAATAATAGCAAATAATCACTGTTGAGGAGTATTTTTTGAGCATTTTGTATAAAAAATATCTAATAAATTCCTGAGGTAGAAGAAAAAAATCAGTACTCGACGTTAGAGAGTCGTCAACAATCACAGTGGAGCTATGATTTATAGCATTAGCTTCTTTTGAAGCCTCTATAATTTGTTTTTATGTACTGATATGACAAATAAATATTTAGGGGATTGTAAATTTAGTCTACTTTTTTTATGTTATATAAAGCAGCATTTGAAGAACAAATAATCTGGAGGAGTAATTTTTGAAGCCTGAAGCAATGCTCAAAGTCGCTCATCCACAATGATTATTTGCTCTTATTTCAAACACTGATCCTTCAATATTTTTTAGCTTTTTAAATTCAGTGGTTAAAATAAGAGATAATAATTCCTGTGGATGAGGGATTTTTTGAGCATAGCTTCAGACTTTGAAGTCTGAAACTATGCTCAAAAATCACTTCTCCACAGTGATTATTTGCTCTTACTTCGACCACTGACATTAAAAACATAAATAATAGAATATTATATTGCATGAGTATTGAATGACTATATATATACTTTGTTCATATCCGTAACAAAAGGATTGAAAAAGTTAATTTAAAATTTATGATTGATTAAGAAAAAACAAATTGTAGAATAATTAAAAATATTTATCAGCTATTATAATTTGTAATTAACCAAGTTATATATCATATACTAAAATAGACTATCTCTTAAATAATGAAACAATATTAACAAACACAATATGGATGGGGGGAAACAATATTAATAGAAACAGGTGGCAAACCATGTGCAAACATACTTATTAGCTTATTTAATTACTAATTTTAATGTTAATATTAATTTTTGATAGCTTATAATTAAAGGGGTTGAAGGTTAATTAGTAATTAGAAATTTGAAACTGTTTATAAGAAGCTAAAATTAAATTGAGACAAAATAATCAATGACATGCAGCCTCAAGATGACGGATCAGCTGTTGATGAATGATTTTTGATTACAGTTTTCAGCTTGACCATTATCTTGAGGCTTGGACATGATTTTAAAAATTGACTATAGAATGAATACTGTATACATTACCTATGTTGCATTGCTTTTTAAAAATTTAGTTACTTTAATATTTCTAAAATTTGTGCCCTCTATATTTTAAACCCTGTAATTTTCATGTCCCAAATTTTAGCACGCCTAAAATTTTACATAATTTGTGCGCCCCTAATTTTTGTTCAGCACAAAACTGGTACTTCACAAAACATACTTTTAGACTAAATTTTCATAGTGGCAGGTGTTTTGATGACACCATAAAAAAGCAATGACATTAGCAAAAACATTTTACATTTTTCAAGTATTTGTATTATTTTGACCTACATGATATCATCATTATAGCATCACTCCTTCAGGAAATATAGAGGGGTGTGGTGGGTGGAGTTCACCCCTCTTGGGATATTCATACCCAAAGAGTTCTGGTACTATATGTAGGTTTAGAGAGCACTTCCAAAGAGCTCAAATTTTAAAGAGATTTAGGTATAGAATACCCACCTACAGTGTACGTGTGTATGGAGAGAGGCAGTTACATTACATGTAATAAATTTTTCCGAAAAGTTTAGAATGTATAAAAGTATATACATAGTTATTTTCATTTCTGAATAAATATGTGCATGGTCACACATTACCAATACATAGTTCAAGAGAAATCAGTGTTTGAAATAAGAACAAATCATGATGGTGGAGGGATTGAGCATTGCTTCAGGCTTTCTAGCATGAATCAAAGCTCAAAAATCACTCCTCCACAGTGGTTGTTTGCTCTTACTTTAATCACTGTATATATACAGTCAATTTAAAAAGTAAGATTTGTTTCTTTGTTGGCAGATACTGTATGAGGTCAACTAAAGCATGAAGACAAGCATGTTTCTTCTTTTTTTTGACACATACAGTATGTGGAAAATATCAAATGCAGATATACAAATTATGCATGTAGGTAGCTAGAAACTATGGTATTCTTTGGTATTCGTTTGAATTTTTTTTAAATATATCTTGAGAACCGGAGAATATGAGATACCTTCATAGACCGAGATATCAGATTGAGGTTTATAAATATAGATTAAGGCTAATATTTCACCACTGCATATTAACCTACTGTATTGGTTATTCTTGAATCAAAGCCCCTGGGCAGTTACCCAGTTACCAATGGCCAACTAAAAACTCCCTCCTATACCCTTATTCATTCTTACTTATTTACTAATCATTCATCTCTATATCTAGTCTATGCAGTTCAATTTATAGTACTTATATATATAATGTTTGTATCATATAAGTCCCTTTTTGAAACAGCCCATATACCGAGCGAGAAGCTGTGTAACAACATCACAGTTTTAAAGTCTTGTTCCTTTTAACAAATCACACACAAATCAAGGTGACTGTGTGCACACCCGCCACCCCCAGAGATTGTGTTGTTTTTATGGACGACACAAGTTCGACACAACCGGGATAGAGGGGCAGAAGGTGTAAGGTATATGAAAAGATGTAAATATAAATTTAAAAGCTTACTCTATCATTGTGAGCAATTTCTTGAAATAACGTTGCAACAAGATTCAATGATCTACTATGTGATAGAATAGCTTGTTTTTCTTCTGCTTTTAACTCTTCTTGTTGGTCCAAAACTTGACTAGATAAGACATATTCAAGTTCATCGAGTATCTTAGTAATTTCTGATACTCTATTACTTCTACTATTCATAAATTTTGGAGGTAACTTTGATGGCTCTGGTGTACTTTGAATAAAAGCGATGGGTTCCTCGCTGAGACTGTCTCTGAAAATGTCATCCATCTCTTCAAGAGCTCTCTCCAACATAAACGCAGCATCGCTTCCCACAGCAGACATCTTTATACGATATTTTTGTGGCAAGTTTCTCAAGAAATATTAACTCATAAATATTATATCTTTTTGTAATAAAGTTTCTTTTTTTAGTAAATCTGATCGGTTCATGTTATGTCAATCGGTCATGTTTTGAACTTATTCGAAAGGGGGTAAACACTCTCCACCTTGTGGTTTAATTGGTCTAAACACACGTCAGCCGAGAGATACTCCGTTTTTTTGTCATTTCATTAATAAATGCCTTTCATTTTTGATTAGCTGCTACACAAAACATTAGTAGAAATCGTCATATGTCAATTTATAATGCAATGTCTTCTTTTGAATTCCGCTCGGAATTTTTCACCAATGGAAATCCATCTTTGCGAAGGCGGAGTAAATTTGAAACCAAAAAAAGATCTATTGTAATATTTATATTTATACTGTTTAGTTATCAACTTATCAGCGTCAATTATAAATATTATGTATGAACTTTACGTTATTGTTCCTTTTGTTTTGTGACTGTCTCGGTTTTAACCAAGCTTGTTCCCAGTCCCTTTTGCCTTTTATTTTTTTCAGGTTCGAGAAAAATAAAAAAAAAGGGAATGGGGACGAGTTTGGATTTTGGCACCTTATAACGTATATTGGTTCCGAAAATAACGTCATAGTCTCATTTCATAGCAATAGAGGGTCCCAATTCCCATTGGATCCTTAGTACCCAATGAGACAATACACATCCATGCAAATTTAGTCTCTAATAGACTCTAAATGTACTACTGTATTCAAAATATATGAGCCCTCAAATATGATTTTTTTTTATAATTTGAACAAATCTGAAGGATTTTAAGCACCTGTAACTTAGGCACATGTCATGCACATATGTTATAATTTATTTTCCCCGTAGAACTATTTATAGAGTAACTACGAAAATGAGAGCTGTCATAGTCGTTGAAAAAAACTGGACGCTGACCACGATGATAGTTATTCCCTTTAATACTGCGCATATAAGAATCCAACCTTCGATCGAGCATCTTACCGATTTGGACGTCAAGAGAAAAGAAGCCCTGTCATTGAGTTAATTAGAATTCACATATTGTACCATAGATCTATGGTTTTACTAACACGTAATCTGTTATAAAATCAATATCTTACGATATCTTACGCGATACTCAGCAAGCCTCAAGATAACAGTTTTTGTCCACTAGATATTTTCTTCTTTGTACTCTCGGCTGACGTAAAATTAAAGATAAAAGTGAGAAAAAGAAAAATATATATAATGCTTGGTCAACCTAGCCTATCATCTTGACCATAGTCACAAGACTATGACTATGTTTCGACCTTTCGCTTTCTGCTCTAGGGAGCGGCTGAGCGAATGGTTATAAATGTAGGCTAGGTCAACTTAGTATCCAGGGCATCTTTTTTTTTTTACTTTTTGAGGAACGAAAGGCTTTTCAATTTTCAAAAATCAAACAGATTTGGGTACAACATACTGAATCTGAGGTAGCATGTTAAATTTGGCACTCTCTCTTCGCAGCGGTTCGAACTATTATTACAGTGTGTTTTAATTTATATTTTCATAAATGTGCTACCTACCTACATACAATATACAATACTTATAAAATGCAAACATAACATCAAAAAAATCAGAAACCTAACCTCGTACCCAGGGATTTTTTACTTTTTTGAAAAACGGGAAGCGATTTCTTCGGTGCTTGCCGTTTTTCAAAGGTTACAAGGTTGCACTTTCCAACATGACACCTGTCGAATCTCAGAGGAAGCTGATCTGACGTATAGTCTGATAACCTAACAACCTCGTTCCCAGTGCTTCTTGCCTTTTCGAACACGGAAGAGCGCCGCTTTTCCGAGTTCGAAAAAGCAAGAAGCCCTGGGAACGAGGTTAATAACCTAACTGATCCTTTTATTTCATTCTTTGCCTATTTCCTGCTCAATTTAAAAACAACAACAACATTAATCTAGAAATAGTTTGACTCTATCAGATTAGTTAGTGACGGAAAAGTAAGGGTCTCCTTGGTCAAAACAGGGGTAAGTAAATTACAACGACGTCTTTTTGACGTTGAGTAGTCGTCGCGCGCTACTGATTTGTCAATTTACAGACAATTTCAATTAGCATGCTTTCTTTCAATTCAGAGATCCTGGTATCCGAACCAGTGGTCCAAATAAGAGCAAATAATCACTGCGGAGGAGCGATTTTTGAACATAGCTACAGGCTCAAAAACTTGAAGCTATGCTCAAATATCCCTCCCCCACAGTGATTATTTACTCTCATTTCGAATACATGAAAATGTATGAAATAATTACAATTAATAAATACAAAACCTTTTACCCATTGAGCAAAAACCTGTTTAAAGTTAGCAGTAAAGACACAAGAACAACGATAACTCTGGCGTCTTCACTGCGGAATTTAAACAAGTCTTTGAACACTGGATAATATAAACTATACAACCCAAGCTCCTCACAAACAAAAAATGTAATACTTAAACTTTGATGTATATTCATCCTCGATCACAGAGCTTTTTCCTTATTTTCTCTCCATGAAAAGGGAGAGTTTGTTGTTATATTTGAGAAAGTTGTAACTGAGGTTGATGGAGACTACCCTATATCTCCCAAATATAAGTTCCCACATATCAACTTGTTTTCGAAGAAATTATTGAGTAGTAAGAGACCATCTCCAAAATTCGTTTTCAGGGTAAGAGTGCTGAATCAACAATCCTGCAATTGATTGGTTTGTTCGTGCTGAAGAAACCAATCAATTGCAAGCTCGTTGCCTTAACACTCTTCATCGTAGATTAATTTTTCTCAAATTTATTGATTT
>JAULBZ010006385.1:2323-12436 GCA_032360805.1 Neoturris breviconis
CTCCTCCACAGGTGATAAAAGAAATCATATTTACATTTTTCTCTTTCTTGAGGATTTGCAGATAGATTAGATACATCGGGAATTCCAGAGAGATCTTTACATATTGATGTGACAAGGTCTTTATGATTACAAGAACGAAGTTCCCATTCCTATAAAAAAAAAATTGCATGATCAAAAACACTCCTCCACAGGTGATGTCTCACAATTATTTTCAGGCTTGATGTATTCACTGATAAAATTAAGTAAGCCATATAAGTATATAACAGTTTATTTTATTTCAAATTCTCCCGGCTCAATCCTATGTTGATAAAGTAGACTAAACAACAAAAATAAGAAGTATATTTACATACTTTCAGGATATCGACGGTAGTAGGGAGCAGGGTACGCTCATTAGAGGGAGTGTTTATATAAGAATTAATACATCAATACTAGGGGAATTTTTTAAAAACAAGCACAATATTGGCATTTAAAGTTCTTGTATAGCTCTATTATAATCTTTCAAAAATTATAACAAACAATTCTGATAGGGGTGTGGATTTGGGCTGAAGGCATTTAAAGACAGAATTTAGAGAGAAATAAATAATCACTGTGGATGAGTAATTATTAGAGCATAGCTTCAGGCTTTGTAGCCTGAAACTACACTCCAAAATCACTCCTCCACAGTGATAAAAACCAACAACAAATATTACCTGAAGATTATCACTCAATGATGGCCATGGTAATATTAAAGCATTAGATAAAGCTCGGTATACTAAGACTTGCACATCTTGATTACAAAGCCTCAATGGACCTTCAATATCTTGATATAACTTTTGACTTTGCGATAGTGCTAAGAAAAAACTTGGACGAACTGTTGTTGTTAATGAAAGCAAAAGATGTGCTGATGCCAGTGTTATTCTTGATGGTACCTAATATGAAAAAAAGATGTATAAAAACTGAATGGATCCAGAAATTAATCATTCAAGGCCTAAGGGACCGTCTTAAAAATTAAATCTATAGAAGAAACAAAGCCACTGCATGTTCGTTGACCTAACACACTTCTGTACATATTCATTTTTGTTACTTTAGTTGATTTAACCAGTACCAAAGAAGTTGGCTTTGGAGCGAAATTTTGAGATGGTTCCTAATGTTGAATGTTTCCAATCACTGACATCACCTGTGGAGGAGTGTTTTTGTGTAGTGTTCAGTAGTGATCAAAAAACACCCCTCCACAGGTGATGTCCGGCAGTTAAAATCAGGCTGATACATAGCATTGCTGTATAACTTGGTTTTCAAGACTTGGCTATAGACTGTCCACATAAACATGGACAATCAGATGATTTAAAACCTAGTACAATTCTGAAAACAACACATGTAGAAGAGTGTTTTTAGTAGTTTTTAGCTGCAAACCTGACAGCTATACTCAAAATCACATTCCTTCACAGCAGCTGATGTTGGCACCCAGGTGAATAAAAGCTAACCTGTACATCAAATAATGTTGAAATGACATCTAATACAGAAGAAACAACAGACTGAAACTTCTCCAGTAAAGCAGGTTGTTCTTCTACAAAAGTATAAAACTTCGATAACCAGTGAGCATATGCCTGAACCGAGGCAATTGCTTGTGCATGAACTTCAATCAGATCATTTTGTAAATATACTTGACTTGTTTTCAATGAATATGTCTTGTAAAATCCACCAAACATAGCACCTTGGACAAGCCTAAGTGAGAAAAAAAGAAAAAGTGAACAAATATTGCTGTTTGTTTTCACGTGGAGCAGTGTCTTTTAGGAATATTTTTCAGCTTTGAAGTTAAAAAATAATTAAAAAAACACTCTACCACAGATGGTGTTTGATGGTTACTTTAAGGTTATACCACATGTTTAGTTTATCATTTTGATATAAAGAGATATCATACATTTTCAATTTAATGCACTCCCACCCACTTCTATTAAAACCTTCCTCCAATAAATGCACCATCTAAAACGAAATATATATTATAAACGTATCTTTCTGTTTAACTCCTCCCTCCAATCTCCATGTCAGGGCCGGGGAGGAGGGAGGGGGTGGGGGGCTAAAATAGCCCCCTGCCTCTCATATTTTTTTTCATTACTTTTGAACGAATGGCTTATATGACTAAATATTTGGTGGCTTTTTATACAATTTATCAAGGTTTTAAAAAAACAATTCTTGGTAACTAGGGATAATTTTCCCCTAGCAACAACATTTTTGACAGGTGGTAAAATCAAAAAAAATTGTTTTCTTCTTATTTTTACTTGAAAAACGTTTCAGTAATATTTTTTTGCACAACCTGTTTTCCAATGATGGCATCATCATCATGAGTAATAATGTCATCAGGAAAATAATTATGCTAAAATGTTAATTATGTGCTGATCTAACTTTCTGGAATGTTTCAACACTACAGCATGGTTCCATCATGGCCACCCAGGTCGTAAAGAGCCCGTCCTGAATAGGGTTAATTAAACAAATATATTACCTTTCTACTAGTGCTTGAGCTTGTTCGAATCTGTTTTTAAAATTCACCTCATCAGTAAATAGTGATGACAATCTTCCCATAACACGGAACGCTGTACTCAGGTCAACTAATGTTGTATGTAGCTTTTGACACTCTATTGTTGTCGATACATTTAACACTAAAATCATAAAAAAGTCACATTATAAGAACAAATAATGGCTGCAAAGGAGAGAGTTTCGGGCTATAAACTCCTCAGTGATTATATGAACACTAATAGCTAAGGGACTATCTAAAAAATTATCAATTTTAGTTAATTTAACCCTAACAAAAAAATTTGGTTTTGGAGCAAAATGGTTCCTAAAATATGTTACTCAGAATAATTGGTTGCCTTCGGAATCCATTAACGTGAAAATATGTGAATGCATGGTAACTGATGCATTATTGATTTAATGATTTAATTATTCTGACCCAACTCTCATCATAATTAATGGTATGAACAGCTATCCTGAAAGACTAATAATTTGTATCTGTAGCATAAATTACCATGTACAGACTTAAAAATAAAATACACCATGTAGGAACATGATAGTCTGTGTGGGGGATATCCATTTTAAGAGCTATATGAAATATGTTCGTATGAGTAGGTTCGTTAAAGTTTGACTAATACACATAACAGTAAAAAATACAAATAAGTTAATGAATACAAAGAAGAGTACAAGAAGCAAAAATAACATGATTAAAATACCTATTGGACATCACCTGTGGAAGAATTTATTTTGAAAACAATACAGGTACTAAAAACACTCCTCCACTTATCTGACATTTATTCTAAGGCTTACTATACATCAATTTCAGTTCATAAATTTGATAAGAAAACAAATTTAATTCGTATTGTAGGACTTACCACTGCCACTTATTAACGTAGATAATCCAAAATAAACATCTAAATTCTGTTGAAAGATTTGTGACTAGAAAGAAAATATATAACAATGCATGAAGCGTTACTGGCATCAAAATTCCATACATGGACTGTAATAACATGTAACATTAGAAAAATAAAGCTAAAAAAATTGAATAACATAAAATATTGTTGCAAGCCTGAATATAACTGCTGCCGAACATCACCTGTGGAGGAGTGTTTTTTAGTATGTTGTTCAGCTTTCAGTGTAAATACGAGCGAATAAGATTATTGTCAGACTTTTAAAAGTATTAAGGTCGTTTTGCATTCAGAAGATTTTCCACAGAACGGAAAAAGCGCACGCAAGAAAGAAATTATGGACATTCCATTGGTAGAAATAGACATCACAATTTAAGCTAAAAATTATGAAGCTATACTCAAAATCACTTCTCCACAGTGATAATTTGCTCTCATCTAAAGCAAACCTAGAAGCAACAGTCAGATATCACCTGTAAATGAGCACAAAAACACAAAACATTCATTCACAGGTGATATCTGTCAGTTATTTCAAAGCTTGCATCGTGCTTTTTACCCAAGTTGCTAGGGATAAGAATTGTGAAAGAGTATAACTAGCTAATAGTACATTCCTTTGCGCAGCTTCTATAGCAACTGGCTGCAAATTAGCCTCCAAAGATGCTCCTCCACAGGAGAATGCCGACGTGAATTCAGAGGCCTGGGATTGGAATTTTTAGACAGTCTTCAATGGTCGAAATAAGAGTAAATAATCACTGTCTTAGAGAGATTGATGAGCATAGCTTCAGGCTTTATAGCAGGCTTCATAAGCTATGCTCAACAATCACTACCTCTGTGATGATTATTGTTCTTATTTCAAACACCGACTACTGGTCAATTATTTGAGAACCAATTGTTTCAGAGGGATAAATTAATGTAAAAAGTGCAACATCACTCACAGAGAAAGTACTCACACATTTAGCAAAAGTGTCTTCTGGTAGCAACTCAGATAATTTACCCAAAACTTCTAAACACGGTTTAATGAATTTTTCCCAATCAGTTTCAGACTAAAAAAATAAAACAAAAAACATGAAAACTTCCTTCTCATAGTTAGTATATCTACAGGGTGAAATGTCAGTCATCATTGTGAGGGAGAGATTTTTCAGAATGTTTTCAACCAATTTGTCTGAAAATATTCTGAAAGTGATGATCATCAGCAATTCTTTTAATCCCTATGTAAGAAGTGAGGGTATTCAGTCAATTATTCTTCCATAACTTTATTGACACTCATTTAACTACAAAATCAAACATAAAGATATTATCCTTATGCTCAGAAGAACAGTAAGCATTGCAGGAAAATAGCACCATGCTTGTCGGCAGTGTTTTTCAGTATAATTTTGAAAAACTAAGCAAATAAGCATCCATACAGTAGTTATTTCTTACATAAACCACTGTTTCTCATCAGCACTAGCTTTAGAAAACACAATTGATGCCTTTATAACAATTACATGCTAATCCCTACATTTCAGTGCTTGATATAAAAGCAGATAATCACTGCGGAGGAGTGATCTCTGAGCATTGTTTCAGGCTATAAAGCCTAAAGCATGAAGCAATGCTCAAAATTTCCTTCCTCCACAGTGATTTTTGCTCTTATTTCGAATACTGATATTTCAATGTTAAGCCTGAAAATAACTGTTGGATATCATCTGTGGAGGAGTGTTTTTTAAGTAAAGTTTTTAGATGCAAATCTGAAAACTATAGTAAAAAGACACTCTTCCATGAGTGATGACAGATACTCATTTTTAGGCTTGCAATATGGCAATAACATAATAAGTATACAATAAAATGTTTTCTCTAAAATACTCAACAATAACACACATCATCATCAAGCTTTTCCATATCTAACTCATCTAACCATGCATGGCTGTATTGAAATTGAAGTTTTAACAAAAGTTCTGAAAGAAGTTCCAGTAAACAAGGTAAATATCTAGAAACATAAATGTAAACATGGTAAAGAAAAGCTTGAACATAACTGTCCGAACATCACCTGTGGAGCAGTGTTTTTAAGTATAGCTTTTAGATTTGCAGCTGAAAACAACACTCAAAGAGTAAAGTATCTATCACACAAATAAGCCTCAATATAACGGTAGGACATCACCTGTGGAGAAGTGTTTTTTTAGTACAGTTTTCAGCTGCAAAACTTAAAACTGCACTCAAAAATACTCCTCCACAGGTGATGTTCAACCGTTATCTTGAGGCGTGCGTAAACAAATATGGTTATACGGAACACATTTTAAGAAAAGAACATAGAATATAATTTTGTTATTTTTTATTTCTACATCACAATTTCAGAATGTTGTGGTAATATAGCTGTTTAAGCTTTCAAGGTGAATTTCCACTTTGCAGCTGAAAACTGTACTCAAAAAATCCTCATCCACAGATAATGTCCAACCGTTATCTTGAGGCTTGTATGCAAAATGTGATATCAGCACTGAGCTTTTGTACAATTGTTCTAAGTGGAAATCCGTTTTTGAAAAACCCCTGTTTTTACATACTTATCAGCAGCAGCTGTTTTGAAGTTTGAAGTAATACACGATGCAACTTTATCGATTAGATAATCCAAGAAGATAGTCCAGATTTCAAGACAAGATAAAAACATCTCTGGAGTTTTCTACAAAAGGAAAAACATGAATAATATTTAATAGAAACAGCTACTCCAAAATAAATAATATATTTTATAAACAAATCATTAGCATATCTGTATAATCATAAAGGGTTACGTGGCTAAAAAGAAATTAGTTGACAGATTTTTATCAGGCTAGTGAAGTGTGCATCATCCAGGGTGATGCATCTGGGAACAATAATGCATGAAATCAGTGTAACTGGTTTACTTAAAATATATAATTTTTCTTAGGTTTCAAATAAGCATGAATATGATTTCTCCTCTGTGCTCAAATAAGATTAAATAATCACTGCAGAGGAGGGTATGGCTTCAGGCTATAAGACCAGAAGCTATGTTTCAAAAAAACTCTTCTCCACGGTGATTATTTGTTCTTATCCAAGCCCTACATGTTCCTTACAAAATATAATATTCAAAAGTAACAAACCTGCACCATTGTGTATTTGAGAAGGAGAGAAAGCAACTCCACCGTTGGGAAATGATCATTTGGTTCAAATCTTTTCAAATGATTAACAACAAAAAGATTCAAGAATTCTGTAAACTTTTCCAAGTAGCTAAAGAAGTGTTATGTAAATTTAAGCAAATAATAGTTGCGTGTGACCTAAAAAGCACTCAATTTTCTTTCTCCCTTAAATTTTGTTAAAAAAAAAACACAGACAGACGTAGAAAGGTCATTTTCGTGCAATTGGGAATGGAAATGAATTGAGAAAAACCTTTCTGGAGGGCAAACCATGACAAAGCATGGCTATAAATCTGCATTATCCATTTGTATGGTACTACTTCTTTAAATTTGCAGCTTTATAAAAATTGACTTTTTGTTGAGCGTATGGAAATTAGGAATGCACAAATTAAAGATACTTCCCCAACACAACCCATTATTGAGCTTGCACAAAGTAACCTATATCATAGACGCTAAACTATTTACATATTGTCTGTATAGGTTACAGCGCATAACTTAAAGCCAGATTTCCATTTAAAAAAAATGTGTAACGCACATAATACTTAAATATGATTACCTTACACAACTATTTGGTACGCTACGTTAAAAAGTTAAATGGAATTCAACTTTTTACGTACCATAACGTAACACTGGAAGAACAAACAAAATAATAATTAACCAATGGATCAATCATATTGTTTATATGTGTACGATATGCTACGCATAGATTATTTTTTAAGTGGAAATTCAACTTAAGTTATGTACTGTATGACTTAAGCTTCTGAAAAATTATATATCAAACTAACTCAGTTATTTCCTTCTGCTATGAGCAACTTCGAATACAAAAAATTAGTTCTGAGGCTGACATACTAGATAACAATAAAATAAAACTGAGTTCATATTCCTACAATTGATTGGTTTCTTCTCCGTCCTGAAGAACCCATTGCAATTTCGATTTTGCAGATTTTGAAGCAATTTTTGTTGCATGTTTTTAAACAGAATTTGCCAGCTTTTTTGGCTTAATTCCACTTACCACTGTTTTTAAAAATAATTTGGAGACAAGTTCTAACATAAAAGCCAATAATCAGTGTGAATAATAGTAATCATAACCTTGGCTATAAAGCCTGAAGTTATACTTAATAATCACTCCTTCACAGTGATTATTTGTATGGTCCATTAAATGGTCAATTTTACCTTTCATCCATGTTTGCTAATATAGTACCACTTATTTGACTTGAGCTACCCTTTGTAATAACTTGTAGTAAATTAAAAGTTTGTTGAAACATTTGAAGTAAAAACGATTCGTATTCAGCAGGTATAAACCTTTTCGATAAAATTTCATTGATACAGTTCATTGCATGGATACCTAAAAAAGAAATGAGAATTCTTTGAAAGTAGACCATATAGTATAATCCACTTAACTTGAACATTCGTTATCTAGAACCACTCTTTTCTCCATATGGATAAGTCAAACTCTAGCAAGTATGGGATAAAAAAACACCTAAAAAATAAAGCCTAATCCAAACTATCGTAGAAAGTGAGGCGTAAACAGATTATTTAAATCGCAATACTGTAACTGCTATAATCGTAACAGATTCTGCACGACAAAGCCATATTATTTCTTTCAACCACACATGATTTTATTATTTTCTGTTGGTAACCTTGTTAAGTCAAACTAACGTTTGTTTCTCATGAAAATTCAAGTTATTGGGATATTCGCTTAAAACTTGAACATTCTTTATCTCAAACTGATTTGCCTGGTCCCTTGGAGGTTCGAGTTAAGCGGATTATACTGTACTCCCTGTTTTATAATGAATTCTTAATCATTCAATGTGATTATGTACCAAGGAAGAAATCTATTGCACTGTGAACGTCAGTCATTCCTTACATAAATTAATAATAATTGATAATTTGATGACACATAGAACAATAGGTACAATAAGACCCTAAACATAACGAAACCTACCGACTTGTGAGCCAGCATTGTCGCTACCATTAGCTGCTACACTGCATCCATATTCAGCAAAGTTAAATATTTTAGAAACCAATGTAGGTGTAATAAATCGGGCTAATGGTAACCATGAAATATATTGTGTCAAACAATTAAATACACTAATGCAAAGTTGTTCAGATTCAGAATCCATCGGCATTAAAGGGCTAAATATATTCTGTTTCTGTAATGTAGATGACGAAGATACGCGGTGAATGGGTGAATGCCCTGGAGATTGAAATGGCGAGTTAAATGGTGATTGGTGATTCGGTGAAGGTGGTGGTGTAATTGTAGATGCAACGCGTTTATATTTGTGTAAAATTGTGTTGAGTATTTCTGTTAGAATTGCAAGTGAATTTGGAATTTGTTGTAGTAAAGATTCTTTGAGTTCAAGTCTTCGTGACATGCTTAAGTCTTCCCGGGGTGATATAAATTCCTCAGATATCATTTGCAATGCAATCACACCAATTAATGATGTATCTGGATTTTGTAAAAGCTAAATAAAAATTCATGCTAGAGAATCAAAGATCTTGAGAAACTCCAGTGGTTGAGGTAATAGTAAATGATTACTGCAGGGCTCGAAATAACAGCCCGTCATCGCTGTGGAGGAGAGATTTTTCAGAATATTTTCAGCCAGTGATGACCGGCTGTTATTTCGAGCCCTGCACTGGGTTATTGAGCATAGCTTCCAGCTTTTGCAGGCTGAAACTACCCTCAAAAATCCATCCGAGGTTATTTACTCTTCCTTCAACCACTGGAAGCTTCACTTTGCTTGATTAAGGTTTATCAATGTGGACTAACTAACTAGATTATTTCTGAGAGAAGTCCACTAAACTGAGCAGTATAAACTTAATCTTGAGAAGCCCAACAAGCTGAGCAGTAGTTTAATATAGAGTAGTAAAATTATGAACCTTGAACACAAAACTACATGGCAGATATTTTAGTAGTTTTAAACAAAAGAAGTCAAAATCAATAAATCAATAAAATTAACCTACGATGAAGAGCATTAAGTCAATGAGCTTGCAATTGATTGGTTTCTTCAACACGAAGAAACCAATCGTTGATTCAGTACTCTTCACCTGGGAAATTTTGGAGATGGCCCTAAATACATCTTCTCTGTTCCTAACTATATAATAAAAATATGTTTTGTTGACACCACAAACATCATGCTCAATGAGTAATATAAACTAGTGTCAGTCCTCTAAATAAGACCAAATAATCACTATGAAGGAGAGACTTTTGAATAATGCTTGAATTCTACTCCTCTGCACTGGGTATTGTTGGTCCTATTTCGAATACTTGCGTCTTAGCAACTAAGAAGCCATCTCCAAAATTCGTTACCAAAAGCAGATATCTTAGCAGCTTTAAAATTCAATAATTTTGAGAAAAATTAATCTATGATGAAGAGTGTTAAGTCAATTAACTTGCAATTGATTGGTTTCTTTTGGACAAAGAAACCAATCCATTGCAAGATCATTGACTCAGTACTCTCCTCTGTAGATTGTATTTTTGAGAAATGAGCATGATAATTATGTGACCAAGTAAAATAATTTCTATCAAACGTATAAAACTGTGCTTAAGAACATAATAATACAACAGCAGAAAATATGGTATATTATGTACATACCCTTGAATTCTT
>JAULBZ010006386.1:0-12434 GCA_032360805.1 Neoturris breviconis
TACAAACGAGTGGAGTTTTAATAGGATCGTTTTAGTAAAATGCGTTTGGGCCCTTTTCTCGTGGAACGTCACATATTATTATGTACACACTAAATAAAAGTAGAGAATACCTATGTTATAGTTTTAAAGATGTATATGCATATATGTATGTATTATATTATTTGACTATGCTTTGTTCTTATTGCTAGCTAGTAGAAACCATATAGTTATTTTTTTATATAAAAGTTAACACAGGTGGTTGTCATCATCTGTTATTAAAATTGATAAATTAATAAATAAAGAATAATGAAATAGAACAACAATCCATTTCTTTATTAAAAATATATTCCTCTGTTGAATTGTGTATTGTCATTATATTAATAATTTGCATTGGGAGTGATTATTAATGTAATAAACCCAACTTATACTCTTAGTAGTAATTAAATGTTTTACGACCCTAAAGTGGATAACATTAATACTATTAATCAAAATAGAGACTTCAATTCTTAAAATTTTAAAAATTGTTTTTATAAAAAATATCACTAATCATCTCAAAAACTTGAGGAGGGAGCTTCCTTAAAATACAAAATGGCTGCCAAAAAGATTCATGGTAAAAGTCTCAGAAAAATCCAAATGTGATTCTGGTCAAATACTTAGAAACTAAATTCAGAAAGTCTCCACTTTTAAAACCCACTTTCGCTGATACTTAGTCCCAAATAATAGAAAATAAAATTAGTCAGTTGTCTTGTAATATTGCCTAGAATGCCATAACCAAATTTCAGGACGGTGCCACCTCTTTTTGGTCAATTGAATCAAAAATATTTTGGCAAACCTTCTAGAATATTGCCACAAATGCTGTTACCAAACTTCAAAACGCTAGCACTTCGGGAACATGGTCTAATAAAAAAAGCAGGATGACGCCTCCGCTAAGATGCAAAGTGATAGCAATAGCCCATCCAAAACTTTGTTTGGTGAGCTAAAAACAATGGAAAGCCATTCCAATTGTGACTAAATTATATACGACTTGCCAAAATGCATGGTCTGGGGTAAGGGGCCATGAGTGTGCAGTAATAATAGTGGCACTAAACAGGTTGGAACCACCAACTGCTCTCAATTCGATGGTAAGGGTTAAGTGTGTATGAGCAAAAGCTATAACGAGGTGCACACACGCCTTACCATCAAATTGAGTTCGGCTGTTCAAATCCGACTTAGTCCACTATTATTTCTGCACACTCCAAATATTCTTCTAAAACTTGTGATTAACACACACACATATATATAAAAGCAGTATCTAGAGTCTTTAAATTAATATATGATCAATTCAGAACTTTCTTGCAAAAAGCACATTCTATTCAAATAACAAAAGGTTTTGAGTGCTCAAAAACTCCTTTCCTATTGTAGAAAAACTTGATAAGATCAATACTAGACATAAAGTTAAATGCATTTCCACATATAATTTCAGTAAAAGTTGCACTAAAATATTTCATGAAAACCTATTGAAAACCTTTTAATATAATAGACTTTATTGCTGGCTCAAAGAATGTTATTGTATTTAATAACTCATCAGCATTAACTCATCAAGAAAGACCAGTCAGCCACATTTCATAAAAGCAACCCTTAAAAATGCAGTAAAACATCTGATTCTTCAATGTTATTTCACAATAGAAAATTCTATTCTTTTACAAACAATAGGAATGCCAATGGGTGTTAATCCAGCACCTTTTTGAGCCAATCTCTACTTGTTTAAGTATGAGAATGAATTTATGAAAAATGAGCCTTAAGATTCCATAGTGCATTTTGATTTATCGATGATCAATGCTCCATCAATGGGTCTGGTGACTTTAAAAAATCCTATGACCTCTATCCTCCTGAACTAGAATTAAAGGTGGAACATTAAGAAAACTATGCCACTTTTTTGGATCTTCATATTACCATAAAATATGGTAAAATATATATTTTTTTATTGTCAGAGTGCCACAGCTAGAAAGTAATATCCGTTCTTTTATTTTCTATTGATCATTTTTGTCAGAAGTTATCCTATTACAGGATTGTTTACCAAAAATCTCTATATTATTTGACAGAATGATAGCTCAAGGAGGAAGTTCAAATACCTTAAAAAATCCAACTATGAAGGCCATGAAAAAGCATCCAAATAAATGCCTTTCAAACTTCAACATAAAGTCACACGATTTGATTGCCAATATCCAAGATAGTATCGGATGAGTCTATGTATCTATGTAACTGTACATTTATAACAGCTTTATAATGTATTTGTGTGTGTGTGTGTTAAATAATGAATGAGTACACTGACATTTTGCGGGGTGTACAAATACACCTTTAGGGGTGTTTTCAGAGCAAAACACTCATAGGGTGTTTTAAAACACCGCTATGGGGTTTAATTGTCAACAAATTTTTTTAAAACACCTCAAGAGTGTTTTAAAACACCAATTTCAGGTGTACTTTATTTTTAAATAAATCAAAGCACCTTTAGGGCGTTTCAAAACACCCCTAGAGGTGTACATTAAAATAACTATAATCACACGCTAGAGGTGTGCAAAAAAATAACTATAACCAAAACACCTTTGGGGGTGTTTTAAAACACCCCATTATTTTTCAAACGTTAAAAGATATTGGCAAGCGTTAAAAGATATTGGCAAGTGTGTTGAATGATATTGGAAAGCGTTGAATGATATTGGCAAGCGTTAAAAGATATTGGCAAGCTTTGAATGATATATGCAACCTTTTGGCATATGTTAAAAGACATCAACAAGTCTGTTAATGCAGCGTGAAATAACATTGAGACCTACCGCGCAAACCGAAACCTTAATCCTAGAGCTTCTTCTCTCTTGACATTAAAATTTGTAGAGATAAAGAAAAAGAAAGTGCTGGGATGAAGATTGTACAAAGTGTTTACAAATATGATTCTGGATAACTCCAAGTCCAGTTTCCACCACAGCATGAAATTTTATTTTATAGAAATTTCTGCATATTTTTGTTAAAAAATAATTAATTCACATTGAACTTTCCATTATTTGCTATATAGAAATTTGATATTTCTATACTAATGGGAAAGTTGATATTTCTGCATGTAGGGAAATGCGTGGAAATATGATATTTTCTTAATAATGGGAAAGTTGACATTTCCACATCCCAGTGGCTTTTAGGTATCTAAGCAAACTTTTATTAACCTAAAATATAGACCTTCGTTTTTACATCGCGCCCACACATCAAATAGGAGGATGCCAATCCCTCGGACATTCACGGAGGTGTCCAAGGGGTTGTATACATTGTCCTAAAGACATCCACTGGACGTCGCCATCAGGTCCGTCCTTCCGTATTATAAATAAGATGTCCAACGGACCTGCAAATCCGGACCAAAAAAAATAAAATGTAATAGACTTGTACGGACGTTGCATGTCTGTAGTAGATTTTTTCTATAAGCAACAACCGAATAAAATTTGTACTATCCATGAACAAGATCCAAGTATAAAATATTTCTGATTGAGTAAATGTTAATAATACATTAAAATACAAACTTTAAGGGAAAAAAGGAGGCGATTGGATTTGAGTTTGATCTTGAAATTTGACAGGTAGGTAAAATGTCTTGTTAGATTTAGTACTGATGACGTCACGATGACGTTCATACATTTGACGGGTATATAAATAGGTAGTTATGTTTCCGTAATTATAAATAACATTTTCTGATAAAGGGACATTTCTCCTTGGCAAGGTTTCTTATCCAAATTAAATCATTGTGAATCATTTATAGCACAAATAATGTTTTTTTGGTTTTCATGTTTGATGAAACCTACAAAGACCATTATTGTTGCACAAACAAATTTAATAATACATGGCGTAGAATTGTCAATCAATGTGTCAATGTGTCAATCAATGTTTTGATTTTCTCTCATCAGTGAAAGAAACGTGTTCTCTATAAAAATCATACTCACACTTTTTTATAATAGAGATAATAAACAACAAATAAATATTTCAACAAATTAATTTGACGTCCTAACTTTCCTATCTTTTGTATTTTTTTTTAATCAGTTTTCTTAAGTAAAAAGACAGTTAGAGAAAGAATATATTGTTTTTATGTCGTATATATTTACCTGCAAAGTTTCAAGTTGTAACTCCAGCAGAAAGTAGGCTTTCTAAAATAGGTCTGTGAGGTCATCATGACGTCATTAGTGCTAAATTTAGGCCATTGCATTCGAATCCTAAGCAAATATTTTACTTACCTGCCAAGTTTTGAGGTGTAACTCTAGCAGGAAGTAGGCTTTTTAAAAAGGCCTCTAACGTCATAATGACGTCCTCTGTAAATTTGTTTTGCGGTGGGACGGTAGATTGTGGTTTTGGAAAATGCCCCTTTTTTACTGATTCAAAATATTTTCTAAAAACAAAAACTGGTAAAGATAAACTTTTCTGACAACAGAAAACTTGGGTGATATAGATCTGGGCTTATAGTCACTTGTCATAAAAGCTTTCGATCCCTGCAAGTAGAATTAGACAGCGCTTAATACCATATTTAGTAGCATAATTATAATCATTTTGGACGTTAACGAAAAGTTTAAACATTAAGTTCAAATAATAAAAAAACTCAGTGGCCAAAAATTCTGTTCAAAGTCCGTAGTAATGATGCTAGAAAAACGTCTTCGAGATTATTCTAGCGTATTTACTGCTAACTTTGAACAAGTTATTGTCCGCTGGAATATTTGAACATTAATTAGTGCGTATGTGGTAGTGTATACAAGCTATCAGTTTCTAAATGACACCTTTGGGACTGCAATATAATTAGCTATATTTAAATCTTTTGAATGTGATTGGCTTTTATTTTAAAATATTTTTATAACGGGTTTTCACGATTGATATTTTGTGCAAAAGGCGCGGAAATTTCTTTGTGAGAAAAAACACAGTGATATCTTTCTACGCTTAGAAGAAAGGAATTATATTCAAATCAGTGGTAAGTAGCTACTATATTTTTTCTTTAAACTTTATTTAACTTGCCTGTCTGCATTTCTATAAATCTTGCTTAATTTTGACTAACTTTACATTTAGAAAATACGTACAAACACAAGAAATTAAGAATTACATCAATATGACCACTGTCAATGATAGACAAAGTATGGGCAAAGAAACACAGGCATTGAAAGTGAAGACGTTGAAAGTGATATATTATCGTTAAGATCGATCATGTTCGCTTGTTTTTATGTTTTGTATATGGTGCACCCTATTTCACTGAAAGAAACTTTGAAATTTATTCAAAAGGAGATTTTGAGCATTGTTTCAGACTTTGTAGAGTAGTAGGGAATGAGGAGACTTCCTCCAGCCCATTTTCATACACCTCTTATTTCAATAATGAAGCAATTAAATATAATCTATTATAATCCGTTATATAATATAAATAATAACTGGGCTGGAGGAAATCCGTTAAAACAATATAAATAATAACTGGGCTTGGTGGAAACTATCCAGTCTCTACTACTCCCTTTTAATAAAAGATAAAGCAAACATATAAAACCATTACATTAAAAATGAAGCGAATAAACAAAACGAATTTAAAAACAAACAAAATATTTTTCTGCCTAAAATATAATGAGCAAGAGATTAGATGAAAGATTTAAAAATATTTATTATTCTGACAGAGGTTATTGGAGAGGCAAAAGTGCAATTAATAAATTATCTAAAACAGGAAGAAGTACTTTGAAAGAAGCAGAAGAATGGTTAAATAAACAACCATTATATCAAATGTATTTACCTGTTTCAAAATATATTCCTAGACCTAACACCTCATTCAAAAATTATGCTACGCCAAACAATACCCACCAGACTGATCTGTTATATTTGCTGAGAGATAAATATAGAGGAGAAAAATATAAGTATACTAAGACCAGGTGAATTTTGAGCAAAGTACCACCTTTTTAGGGAACAATATTAAAATTATGCTCATGAGTTAGGTAAATCATTAAGAATTACAAAAATAGGTGGTAGGTGGCCCTTCAACGGGACCGCCTGAAAATTCTAATAATGAAAAAATCTACCCTTAGCAAAAATGGAACATTCAATAACTTTGTTAATATTCCTGATATATCCATGAAACGTTCCACAATTGTAGTACACCAACACTGGAACAAAATGGCATTAAAAAATTTAAGTTGTAAAGATTTTTGCGTAAACACATGAAATTTTCTACGATTGTAGTACACCTAGATTGGAACAGAATGGCATTTAATAAGTACAGTTGTAAACTTTAAGTTTTTGCTGACATCAGCATTTTCGTGGAAAAAGTCTCTTTTTTGTTACTTTCTCACCACTCTTACTAAGCGTTTTGATAAAAAAAACCCACGTTTTTCAATCCACTAAAATAGAAAGTAGAGGAAACGATATTCGAATTTGAGTGTTTTGTTTGAAAAAGAAGACATAATATTGAAGATCAATTTTGTGTAAAATGTTCTGTTTTTGCATTATAGTATTAGTATAAAATAAAACAGAAAATTAGAAAGAAGTTGTGAAGATTTGTATGATGACAAAGCGAAAAGATGGTAAGTGTTTTGCTTGTATTAATCAACATACATGTTTATGTTAGTTGCTTTTTGGAGAGAAATTAAGCATTATCGGTGTTGTTGTGTAACCCCTCATCCCAAAGATAATACTCATATTGAGTTTTTGTTTTTTATAGGACAGTTTTGCGTCATTCATTATGAGGATAAATTATCGTACAGTCCCTTGAAAGATATAAGTGAATTGAACGAAGATAAAATAAGACAAGCAAAAAGTGAACATGAGAAGCAGCCTCCAAATAACAACAAGCATTATGAACAATGCAAAAGCATACCAGAAACCATTGATACTAATCTGCATGGTATACACAGTGATCCATGCTATAAGACATTTACTCGAATTTTGGCTGGCATCACAAAAAGCAAGCCAGATAGTAGAAGAAGTAGTTCTCGCTCGTCAGCTGGGTCATCATCAAATATGGATGCAGTATGGTTGTTTCCAGATGGATGTTATTTTTGTAAGAAGATTAGAGTACAAATCAAAGGAAATAAAGTTATGCCTACATTGATTACAACAACAGATGCTGTTGAGTCCATTAAAGCTGCTGCTTTTGCCAAGAATGCCGAATGGTACAGGGAAATCAAAGATGTATGTTTAATCGCAAAAGAATTCAAGGCACACTCCCACTGCTACAGAGAATTCACGAGAGGTTACACAAAGAAGGATAGAAAACGTCTGACAAACGAGAATGTTGTAAGTCCTCTTTATTTTACTTTGATAAAAATGTTCAACCTTCCCCTTAATATTTGTATTGTAAAATTCTCCTACTATACAGGTTACAGTGTCAAATAAGTCTTTGTTGTTGTTGTTACGTGACAATGAAAACTAAAAATAAAGAAGTGGTAGTTTGGCAGTCATTATTTGTAAACCAAGCCTGTTAAAACATTCTTTTTTTGCAGGAACCACCATCCCGAACTTACGAAAGTGGTGATTTTGTCGCTGTTAAACAGTACATTCAAAACGAAATAATCCTTGGGGAGAAAGCAGTTTCAATGATCGTATTGCACAACATATATGGGCTTAATTCTGGCGATTGCAGGTACAGGAGTAAGCTAAAGAAAATCATAGAGCAAAACTTTCCGTCACAATTGCTGTTTGTAACTGCAAAAGCTAATACTGCCGAAATAGTCATCAGTCAATCAGTATTTGATAATGGGCTTCACAATTCTGTCAACAAGAAATCTTCCATTGTGGAAGTAGCTTCAGTGTTGCGAGCAGATATCACCGAGTATTGCAATAACCTACCTGAGTTGAGCTGGCCACCAAAAATCAAGGAGTTGGGGGAAATTGAGGCACCCGATTCTGTGAAACTGTTCCTAACAAGTCTCTTTAGTCCAAAAAAACACAATATTGCGAAAAATGAAAATGTCAAACGTTTAATCAACTCTTATGCTGCAGACATGATCCATGGAGTCACGATGGGAAAGTTTTTGACCAAAAAACATTTCCTGCTTGCTATGGGATTGCACAGTATGACCGGTACCAAGAATGTTGTCAAGATACTAAACAAGTTGGGTCATTGCATGTCGTATGACAAAACATGTGAGATTGAAACAGCCATCGCAGAAACAACTATGGTTCGTGCACATCAAGGGAACATTCTTCCTGTTGTGCCTGTTCAAAACGAGACAGTTCTTACGTATTTCTGGGTGGATAATTTTGATGTGGACGTGGAGTGTCAAAAAGGAGGAGGATCTATCCATACCACCCATTTAATGGCATTCCAAGAATCAAGTGATGGGTTACCAAACAACACCAATCAAGATATCACTTTCGTTCGCAGCAAACGTAGAAAGATAACACCAGACAACGAAGTCAATGTTCCATTACTTATAATTGACAAGAATCAAGAACCACCAAAGTTTGAAGGTCTCATTTCGACTACATATTCCCCATCAAAGTTTTCATCGCTGTATGTTTTGTGGTCATGCTTAAGAAAATGGAACTCGCATGATCAGGCTGTACCAAACTTTACTGGTTGGCTTTTAAAAGTCAGGGAGAAGCGCTTTCAGAATGAGAGAAGTATTAAAACATTGGAAACCTATTTACCACCAATCCTAACAAAGGTCACAGAGTTTGCGTCCATTCAGAAGTACATGCAGTATCTCCAGTCATTGGCAGCATCAGTAAATATGCCTTATACAAATATAACTTTGGACGTTGGGGCTGCTATAAACGCCTTAAAGTTTGTTTGGAATGACATTGATGCGTACGGTGACGTTGTTATCCACCTAGGAAGTTTTCATTTTATCAAAGAAAATTTTCAGGTTAGTGCAAATACTGTCATTGTTTGACTGTTTTGTGCCGATAAACGTGTGAAACTTTTTTGTATTACCTTGGCTTCCGTTGTGAATTGTGTGTTAACCTTGTTAAGACTGGGCTTTTAGACTCTGTATACATTGCCTACATAAGTTTTGAATAAATTAAGCAACACAGTTGGTATAATTTTTTATGAATGTCCAGTCCTAATAGGTTAACGTATGTCTCATGTAACAGGGTGCACCACGAGAAGGTAAGTCATTGGATTTCGGGGTCATGTATTAATGGCACATGATACAGAATTTTACACCCCAAACCTATAAAAAATACATTAAAAAGGACAAAAGAATCAGGACGTACCATTACACATTTTGTATAACTTCAGATTTATAGATTCTGACTTTCGTTTACAAACAGGTCATTGGAAATCTTGTGTCGTGCAGTGGATTTGAAGATACTGATTTCCAATCGAGTGTTTGTACGAGCGGAAGTATCAATGGAATATTATCCGGATCACATTACAACCGAGCTTGGTTTGTACATAATATCATGTCGGAAGCTATGGAAAGGTTGCTGTTAACACGTTTTCTGGCAGAGGTTAGTATCGTCAGCATAGTATCTAAGTCAAATCTGGCAATTGTTTGCTTTCCTGTTTTGTCTTCTTTTACATCAACAAAATCTTTCCGTTCAACTGATTACCTGTTTATTGAAAACGTATTTGCTATGTTTAAATCCACGATGGTTAAATAATTTGGCTATTAAATTTTAAATTGAATTTGACTATCCTGTAATTGATTTTTAGAAGCAACCTGTCATACCAGACGAATTAACCGATATTTCTTATGATGTTGATCAATTCGATGAAGAAGCAACTCTAAACATTTCACAAGCCCTGGTGAATCAATACGATGACTTCAGAGTAAAAGTTCGAAATGGGGAACTTGGCAAAACTGCCCAATTTTGGCTTCTTTATCTTGATCTCGTAAAGATACAGCATCTAGCTCATACAGCCATTCAAGAAAATGACTTCGAGATGATGGTTTTTACCTGGCAAAGTATGCTACCAATGTATTTCTACTTCAACAAGTTGAACTACGCACGATACGGAACTTATTATCTGCAACAGTTAACCCACATTGAATCATTGTATCCTGGCTTAAAGCCCTTACTTATGCTGAAAGGGATGAGTGTCCAAGCACAAACAATTCATCCCGTCCGTACATCAGTTGATCAACGTGGTGAGCAGACTATCAACAAAGATGCCAAAACTTCAGGTGTGTATGTAAATTAAGTCGATTAATTTTCGCGCGGATTAAAGTTTGCGGACGTAACATTTGTAACATTTCGCGCGAATTAATTTTTGCATATAGGACTAAGAAAAAGGTTTGAACAGGTGAAAATAGCCCTTAATGATATAGACTGTTAAGGACATTTTAAATTTTAAATAAATACTTGTTATTTCTATTTCTTTTATTATTTTAAGGTGGGGTCAAGAGTTTTGCTTCAGACAGCCCAAGCGTCCTGAAATGGTGTTTGAATCGTGCTGACCAATCTACAAATGTGAAGGAGATGAAAGAGATGGCAGGAACAACAACGAAAAGCGATATGTACAAGGCGCTAAGACCATCTCAAATCTTGACATCAGAAAAAATGGTAACAAAGGTCATTGAGGTTCTACAAGAGGAATACATCAACCCATTCAGCGTACTTGTAGATAAAGAGCAGCTATACAATCTAAGCTCTGGTGTACCAGTATCTGCTGACTTGGCAGACGAAATTCTCAATACACGCAGCATAGGAATGGACATTTCAGAAAAGTTTGCAACAGAGAGGCTTCTGGAAAGTGGCACAAAGAAATTTCACGATCCTTTGCCAAGAAACAAAATCAGAGCTTTTAAAAACATATCAAAGACTCTCGTTTTGAAGAAATGTCACAAAGAACGAGCAATCGAGGTCAATAGGGATATTCTTGGATTGTTGGTTAGGTTATCAGTAACTAGTGGATTGCCTGTCGATTTTAACAAATCTTTGGAGTTTCCCTTATCTCCTATTCCTCTAAGTATCGCAACACCAGATGGGGAAAGACGTGAAACGGCTAAGAGCAAGCTGATGGAAATTATCATCAATACATGTCGACGCCCTCCACAAAGTCCAAAATTGGTTCTTATGGTGAACAGACAGAAACCTTCTGCATTGGTTGTTGACCTCATCGCTGCAATACGAACCATGGTAGAAATTCCAGATACATATAACGAGTTGGCGTGGAAACTGTTGGGAAGTCTTCCGAAAGGTTACAATAGAGTCGACCTAGTTGCAGATACTTACAGGGAGGTGTCCATTAAAAACGGGGAGCGGCAAAAACGAGGGACAACTGCACGATTAATGATTAACTCATCATCATCGAAAATCCCTCGTAATTTTGTTACGTTTATGAAGAACGGAGAAAACAAGACACGACTGATAGAACTGATCTGTCAAGTGATAGAGGAAAATGGTGACAAAGCATTGAATCTGTTAAAGTCTAAAGAAATTTACTTTTCTAAAGAAAGCTGCTGTTTGTTAATCAATGAAAATGGATCTCAGGATGTGGAACATTTGAAGTCGAATCAGGAAGAAGCTGACACAAAAGTTATTTTGCACTGCCTTGATGCTTTGAAGACACCAGAATCAACAGTTGTACTTCGATCACACTCTGGTGATACCGATATAATGGTGCTTGCGGTGACGCTAATCCGGGAACATTGTGAGCGTCTTTTTTTAGATTACGGTAGTGGAAAACACCGTAAGGCCCTTTGTCTCAGTGAAATCACCATGTCAGACAAGGAGAAAGATGCATTGTTAGGCTTTCATGCTTTCACTGGCAATGATTACATCTCCGCATTCTTCATGAAGGGAAAAGCTGTCTGTTGGAAAACGATGTTAACGAAAGGATCTTTTATTCAACTTTTTGCTGATTTTGGTGGTATAAGTAGTACGTTTGAATTAGAACAGCAAACACTCCTGTTATTGGAAGAGTTTGTATGCTATCTTTATGGATATAAGTGTATCTCTGTAAACACAGTGAGAGGGAAGATATTCAACAAGAAAGTTTCGCAACGTAAAAAAGCACCGGACATATCTCTCCTTCCACCATGTCATTCGGTCTTGAAGCTACATGCAACTAGATCGCTCTATGTAGCAAAGATGTGGAGGTCAACACCGGTTGCTTGGATCACTATGCCAGAAATCACGCACTTCAGCTGGGACAACAATGGAGCTCCAATATGGATTAATGATGCATTTCCAGATGATGTAACGGAGCTGCTTATTTCAAATGAAGTAGACGAAATGGATGAAGTAGACGAGGAAGATGATAGCGAAGCTGAAGAAGAAGAGATAGATGAAGATCAGGACAATGTTTTTCTTTGAAATAGGAACAGTTTATGATATATTTAATGTTTATTTTTTTGTTTGTTATAACTGATCGGTTTTTCAAAAGTGTTTCTAACATCAAAATTGCATCCCGTAGTAAGAATTAACAAAAACGCACTTTTTTCACAAAAATGCTGATGTCAGCAAAAATTTACAACTTACTTATTAAATGCCATTCTGTTCCAATCTAGGTGTACTACAATCGTAGAAAGTTTCATGTATGTACA
>JAULBZ010006387.1:0-12433 GCA_032360805.1 Neoturris breviconis
GCTATCCTTTTGCTGTTGTTGTTGTTGTTATTCCATCTCTTGTCATAAACAAACATTCAAAGTTCTCCTGTATGCTTTCTCTGTCAGATTTGCTCAGTGCATAGCCTGTTCAGTCTAAACACAGACTATAGGACTGTCCTGGAACGACAGTTCTGAACTATATTATTTGAATATGTATTTTTATAATTTTGGAGCTCAGGGGATCTGTCGATATTTACTCATACATTTAGTGTAATTACCGTTTTACCGTGGTGACTGCTTTACAATAATCAATGCTGTGATTTTTGCATATGTGTGTGTGTTTTAACACGTCTACTTCTAAGTTTAATTCTGGAAATAAAATCGCATGATTATTATTTTCATTAACGTGTCAAATAATCATCGTTCCCATGCAAATTTGTTACAAATACATTCTGATGGATGATGACACCTCTTTATTATTAAATGCTTTATTCTGTAAAAGACGATGAAATAATCGTTGTCTCACTTATTTCTTAAATGTGTACTTACCAAACTGTAGTTACATATTACCAGTGAACAGGTGCAGCAGGGAGTGCAGTATCCAAAATGAATATTCAAAGTTTCAGTCCATCATAAAGATATTGATTGTTATTGCGCAAATACGTGCCTTGAGACAAAATATTCTATCTTAAAGATAAACATTTGTTATATCTATCTATATGTTTATTTTCGCAGCGTCGACAAATCGCTTTTATCTAATTCTACGACCACTCAACTGCGGACACATGCAATTTTATACATTGCATAATTCCATAGTGGATCCAGTTCTTTATATAACAAACGTTTATCTTTAAAGTAAATTAATATATTGTAATTAATATATAGGCAATATATTATTACGCACCCATGAATTCCTGTATGGGTGTTTGTTCACGCATGCATTTCAACTCTGCTGAACGATTTGGCCTGAAACTTGTCACATGACTAGGAAATGACCCACAGATTCTGACTGTCACAAAAAAGATCGTTTTCAGGCCTCATTCGGGCTGGTTTTGGCCCAATTTGACTATAGTAACGTCTTGGAATTTGCGGGAAGCTATCTGCGCGTTTTCGGCAAATAGTGTAGCAATATTGCGATCTTTACGTTGGACTTATTTAGCGGGAGGAAACGGCTATTTTTTCCGCCTTATTTCTTTCTTACACTCAAGAGGGCGAGCGCGGTAACGTTGTTGCTATTGTTCCCCTTATAAAACTGTGTTTATCTCAAAGAAATACTGGAGTTAGAGCATGATTTGCTTAAGCTATTTCTTTCTATTTATCTACTGCTAAAACCATTTTATTTTATTTCTCTTCTTTCTTCTGTCTTCTTTACCTTTTTAGAGAACGCTTTTCTTTGCTCTGAGGAAGCCAATTAACTTTACTTCCGTTGCATGCGATTTATTTGGGGAGAAACAAGAACCTTCCCAGTGAAGGGGAATGATTTCTTCCCATACAGTGAAACACAGCTTTCCTGTTTCTTTCTTCTTTTATTTTTTTTTTGGAGGGAGGGGGAGATCACAAACTTCAATTGTTCGTTCGGTATGTGAAAAATCTCAATTGCCAGTTATTGTGAATAAATCGGAAAAATGACGGTAATATTGAAATGACGGTATATATTTTTTGTGTTCGTGACCTGACTAAAAAATGACTAAGTAGCATTGAGATTTGTAATAACATATGGGCAATTCTTAGCTCTCTAAAGTCTTCAATTGACATAGATAGATAATTGTTAAACTCTCCCAAGTGATAGTAACAAATATAAAAGGCACAAGAGGATTAGATACAATTACGCAATAATTAGAAATAATTGATTTCCCTGGAGTAATATTTTCGTCCTTTACCTCCCTGATAGTCCTTTGAATCAGTTCATCAGGTGAATTTTAGAAACAAGACGGAACTTTAAATAATTTTTTATTAAGAAAATATTTGTGAAAGAAAATGAAGCTTGAAGAAGAAGAAATGCTTCGAAAAAGAAGAAATTCTGATAATGACTTATGGGATTCTGTAAGTGTTGAAAAGAAACAAAGAGTTGAAAAACTTGTAAGTGGATTAAGTAAAAGTGACCGAGACAAATTTAACGGAGATGTTAGTAGCACGACGGACGCTAAGGTATAAATCTTATCTCTTTTCGGTGTGTTGTCAGCGCTTCTTGATTCTATTTTAGCGATTTTGTTTTGCTTCGTTCCTGCTTTCATTCATAACCGTTTTCAAAATAAAATAATTACATTGTGCCAAAACTTGCCCAAAGTCAGCGGTGAAAACGCTAGAACAGCGTCTCGTCTTTATTGCAGACTTTTAACAAGTTTTTGGGTGATCCCTTAGAGTGTTGTTGTTGTTCCCTGTCGGAACAGAACGTCTAATCAGCGTCGAACAAATATCGACGTCGCAAATTCAAAACGACACTCATTCGACGTTAATTAGATATCACGTACCCATCACGTTGTTCTGCTTCAGCATTTTTATACTTTTTTTTCTTATTCTTCTTGATGTGTAAAAAGACAAATTTTAAAGACCAGAAATTTTACAGACTAAAGTAACACTTTGCAATATTATGTTAAACTTGTTTTATAGATAAAAATGGAAGAAAGTATTGACATGAGGTTATCTTCACCATCCTTCACTGCAGGTACATGCTCAAATGGAGTCATTTCTTTATTCACAATCTCTCTCTTCCATAGGCTAAGGCAAAAAACAAAAAGGTGCTCCACCTTTTTCAAATTTTACATTTTATAAATTTAGGCACTCAACCGTACGCGTAAAAGCCCAAAGTTTTAAGTGACTTTTAAGCGCATTTTTAAGTGCGCTCTAAGAACCTAGTGGTTTTTAAGCGTGCTGCTCAGCTTTAGGATCTGCAGAGAAAAGTGCTTATCTCTCTTATTCCTTTTTCTGACTACCTGTAGTTGCTTTACGTCAATTTTCAAGCTAACAGAGACCTCCCAGAACGCTGTTCTAGTGTCTTTACTACAACTAATTACGCGTAATGAACGCAACAGACGTCATTGTGCAAGAAAATTAAAACTGACCGATTAACCTAAGGTCTGGATCTTTCATGTGGGAAATAACCTGTTTAAAGTCAGCAGCAAAGACGCTAGAACAGCATCGAATAGGTTGCTCTAGCGTATTTAGTGCGCACTTTGAACAAGGTATTGCCCACTGGGATGTATTCTAAATTATATTAATTGCTTCTCCATTTAACTACAAGTACCAAGTGATGCTATTTCCTTTGTTGATGGGATAGTTTTAAACGACAATCACAACAAAGCAATTATCACAATAAGTATTGATATTATCATCTTATATTAAAAATCAAAGCATTTGATTCGCTAAGGGAATACAATGCATGAAAAATAATTCAACAAATTAAATATTTCGTCAGCGTTCACTCGCATGGGATCAAGAAATTACCGGTTTAAGAAAGGCAAGTTAAGTATAAAATGATGTTATTAACTAGCTCCCAGTGCTAACACTATATAGGTTTTACTATAATTTTATAAGAGTACTGGGTATGAGATAAAAGAACAAAATATTTAGTTAATAAATTAATTTAGCGCAATTAGAAGCAGTAGGCAAAAAGCAGTAGGCAAAAAAAAAGGTTTACCAAAAAATGGCTTCCAAAAATATTTATTTAAAAAGTTACCTAACCGCCACGTTTATATTCTTGGGGGTCTATGCCAGTGGGCAAAAATTTGTTTAAAGTCCGGCAGTAAATGCGCTAGAACAGCGTTCTGACGTCAAAACAACGTCTTAGGCAAAAACTTGTAGTACTGCGGTACAAGTTTTTGCCCACCTGGGTTTTATAGGATTTTTCTATAATTTCTTCTCCTATCTTCTTGTTGTAGAAGATACCTACGTAGATGTGACAACTACTTCAGACCATAATGATCATCATGACCCAGAACTCCTCAGTCCAACTACACTCAGAAATAGATCCGTAAAAGATGCGGAAGGTCATTTTAATGCACACGTACATCACAACAAAAACATTTTAGCACAATTTAATCCAAGAATTATTCAAAATCACTGTCCAAGACCACAATCACATCATCACCCTTTTTTTCCTGTACCTCGTGAAAAAGCTATTGCCGTCAATAAAAAGCAGCCGAGTAAAAGCAATATGATTCGTGTACCACGTGACAATAAGACACCATTTTTAATCTATACTCCACCAAAATACACTTTAAAACCAGGACTACCTAACCAAGTACCAAATCATGCAAAAATGCACCCACCAACATTACAACCAATCTGTGAACTCCGACAAAGTAATCCGCAACGCGAAGAAATTCCCAGAGTTTCACAAGTTGAACGCGTTCACCATGAACCTGATGAAAAGAAATTAAAGAGAAGAAAATCGACTCCAACGCATCCTGATGATTTATCTAAGTGGTCAGTAGAAGATGTGAACAAATATTTATTGGCAACTGACTGTGCTGCATACTCTCAAATATTCAAGGAACAGGTTAGCGCATCTTACTCTGCCGGCACTCCAGGTATAATCACCGTCGAAATGACGTTGTTTTGACGTTTAGATGAAACATGAAAAACGACGTCTTATCGACGTTGATTACACGCCTAGTAACTGCAAGGTACCGACCTAACTTTATAATTTTTAATTATTCTCATCCCAATAGGCACGTGACGTTTTTTTCAACGTAAAATAGCCGTTGTTTTGACATCAAAACGTCAATACAACTTACACTTTCCCACTGAGCACGCGACATCTAACGCCACGTGCCGGCAGGGTTATGTTGTCATAACCGTACATTACATCACTCCGGTTAAGCGTTTTTTTCTCTTTTTATTTGATAATTTCACAGATTTTCTATCGAATTGTCATAACCCAAACCGCTACTAGGATTTCTTTACTCGAGGAACAGGAACTTAAAAATTATATCTATAATTGTTTTGTTTTGAACTACGTATCTTCAGACTGGTTGGTCGCTTCGTAGTAACTTTAACGTAGACGCTTTTTATTTTTAAGAATTATGCTCGATTAAATAAAGAGTCTTCCCAGAACGTATATCTTACGAGCTTTACCCAGTCGCAAATTTTTTTTCCAAGTTTGCAGTAAAGACGCTATTTGATACTCCCGAGTTAACTAAAACATTGTGAATTGCTATCTTGTTATATCTATCTTGTTAATTAGCTATAGCTACTGTTGTAAAACCTAATATTCTTATTCTAGGAAATCGATGGTTGTGCATTGCTCCTCCTGGACGAAATGAGTATTTCTAAGCTACTTGGAGTAAAAATGGGACCGGCTATCAAACTATACGCTGTCATTAAAAATATCAAACAGAAATAGAATGTAACTTATCATTATATCAAGGAAGTTTGAAAAGAGTTATATCCTAAACTACAGAGCTACCCTATGGGAAAACATTTGTTCAAAGTCCACAGTAAAGACGATAGAACAGCTTAATGAACGTTGTTCTAGCGTTATGAACGTTTTTTCTAGCGTCTTTACTGCGAACTTTGAACAAGTTGATCACTGGGTGTTCCGTCACAATGTGAAAGCTACCTAATACTACAGCGTGAATAACTGCTGAGTACGGCCCGTATATTCCCATATATGGATCCCCTGTATTACCATATATATAGTAATACACAAGAAGTCCATGTACGGCAATATAAAGGCCGTATTTGTATGTTTTTTACGCTGTGTACGGGTCTGGATATCTATATACGCGTACGGATATATTTGGTAATTCTTCACGCTGTCCAAAAAACACCGCCAGAGATTTACTTTGTTTTCGTATTTTGCTACTCAGAGGACATTAGAAAGATATATTTATATAAGGATAAGGTGTTTAGTTCGTTTTAGCTAAAGTTATAAGTTATGAAAGACGAACATTTTCATCACTGTTGTTGCATGATATTACTAATGGTTGATTTCCATAAGGCGAAACATTCGCTGCGAAAGCCAAAGGGCTTTCCATTGGTGATACCAATTTATACAAATTGTATATTCAGTTACAGTAAAGTTTGATTTACATTAGGCAGAAAATTCCGTGCGTAAGCCGAAAGAAGACATTCCATTTTGGTCACGACGTGTGAGCAATGAAATGTCTTATTTTGGCGTACGCACGGAATTTTCCACTTGATAGAAATCAACTTTAATACATAATAAAAATCGTATGAAAGTAGTCCTTATACGTAGAAAGCTCAATCCCGTATTTCGAAAAAGAACGTAGCCCTGGGAACGAGACTGCATATGATGATATGTTGGTTCGTATTAGCTGATACATTCATAAATCCAACCTCGCCCCAGAGTTTTTTCTCTGTTGACGTCTAAGTCATCGATTTAGACCTCATGGGAGAAGAAGCCTTGAAACGAGGTTGTGATTGATTTTCAATCAACTTCTTCCCTAATTAATCTCTTATAAATGTTCTGCCCTATTTAAAAGAAATGCGTTTATCAAAAACTTTACAACAACCTCGGTCCCAGCGCTTCTTCGCTCAAATAGCTGTCAAGAGAGAAGAAGGCCCTGGATCGAGGTTGACATTACATAATCTTGATTTGGTGTAATTCCGCCGTTGTTTAAGCGTTGTTCACCTATCTGGATGGTATAAATAGTGTTGTAATATATATATTTATTATGTACATATAGTTAAATTCATGTAAATATTTTGTTGTAGTGAAAAACGCGGTATACCGCATTCATATTCGTCTCATATTTAGTATCATAACCTGATAAGAACTTTCTGCCTGATATTATCTGTGGAGGAGCGTTTTTGAGTTTCATCTTTGAGGTCGAACTGAACCAGGTAAACATATCCAAGAAATTGTGCATCGTTATTTTATTTGGACAATATTTTGTAACCCAGAAAAGGAGAGGCGGAGGCGGAGCTTATACATGAAAGTCGAGTTACGTTAGCTACATGGGGCTTATGACAAGTTTTTGCGTTAGTTCGAGCATTACTGAAAGTATGGAAAACAACGTTTTGCTAGAAAATAAAGAGTTTTCTCCTTGAACATAAGGAGGGTTTTTTTTGAAAAAAATACATAAGAAAATTTGATGTATGACTTGAATACACTGTCTGCTAAAACATAAATGCTTTTATGTGTCTTAATTTCGGACTTTTACGGAAGACGAATTTGTTCGCGAATTCAAAGTTTTTTTTCTTTATAAGAAGCAGTTCTTAATTTAGGTAAAAGAAAAAAAAATAAGAAACACAAAACTGAAATTTGCAAACAGTATAAGTTTTTATTTTCATCATTTTCTCTCTCTAGTTTTTAACCTCTAAAACAGATGTCTTATTTGGACCAAATCTTATTTGGACCAAAAACAGTTAAAAAAAAACAGAAACAGAATACGTTAAACAGACCATTTCACTTTGTTAGTTAGCTTTCGTTAAGATTTTTTTTTTATTAGCAGTACGTACAGTTTTCACTTTGATGAGTTTCAAATTTTTTGTAACAAATAAGAAAAACCATTAATTATTGACAAATAATATGGCACAAGGAATTCTACCGCTTAACAAGGATACGTTGGAATTATTGATGCAAAAATCATCCCCAAGGGAAAGAAGCAAAAGAAGACGTCATATTGCAAGAACCAATATCAACCGTCCATCCTATTGTATATGACGTCATCGACGAAACCTTGATATTGAAAGCAGCACAAATCACTAAAGGAGGCTCCAGACCTTTGGGTCTGGACGCTGATGGATGGAGAAAGCCATTAACAAAAATATATGGATCCATGCAGTAAAGATCTACGTTCAGCGCTCGCAAACATGATCAAAAAGATATGTATAGAAAATATTGAAGACAATTCCCTGGAAGCATTCGTAGCTGGTAGACTGGTACTTTTGGACAAGAAACCTGGACTTAGACCGATAGGAGTTGGTGAAGTACTTAGAAGGATTTGCGGTAAAGTCGTCATGTCCGTCGGTCATTAAGCAAGATGTGATTGATTCATGCTGTAAAGTACAGATGTGCTCTGGTCACTCTGCAGGAAGCGATGCTGCTATACATGCAATGCGTAAATTATTCGAAGGTGAGGAAGCTGAAGCTATTCTGCTCGTAGATACTGCTAATGCCTTTAATAACATCAACCGCCAGGCGATACTACATAAAATCAAAATCCTTTGTCCCATATTCAGTTGCTATGTTAACTACTGCTACAGAATTCCGGCAAGATTATTCGTCATTGGAGGACACGAACTAAAATCAACAGAAGGAACGACCCAGGGTGATCCGTTAGGAATGGCAATATATGCGATTGGGCTAACACCTCTATTCGAAATCATGATGGAAATTGTTAATCATACCAAGATAGCAGCGTTTGCTGATGATTCGTCATTGCTATCGGAAAATGCCAAACATTGAGAACATAGTAGAACAACCTGATAAATCTAGGACCATTATTTGGATACGACCCACAGCCTACAAAGTCCTGACTTATAGTAAAACAGCAACACGAACACAAAGCCAAAGAAATCTTCCAAGGAAGTGATATCCAAATAACAACTCGTGGGGAAAGACATCTTGGAGCCGTAATAGGAAATGAAGATTCAAAAGTGAATATTGCCAAAAGCTAACCAGTAAATGGATTGAAGAAATCACTCTTTTTTCAGAGATAGCACTAACCCAACCACAAGCAGCATACACGTGCTTCACCAGCGGATATCAACATAAATTATCCTACTACCTAAGAACAATACCTGGAATTGAAGAATATCTACTTGAAGTCGAAAATGTAATCAGACAGAAACTCATACCTGCACGTACAGGTGGGCACACTGTTAATGACACCGAACGACAACTACTTTCACCACCTCCAAGACTAGGTGGCCTTGGAATTTATTGTACTGGGGGTAAAAAAAGGGTGTCTTTTTACCCCAAGATTTTACCATTAGGGCAAAAAAAGCTCCTTGAATGCAATTTGTCAGCTGTCTTCACTTTTTAACAATTACATATAAGCTAAACCGTAAGTTGTCTTCACTCTCTAAATAACAATGTGTATGCTAAAAGATGATCTGTCATCTTTTCTGGTCAACGATTAAACTATTCTATGATCAACTTTGGTTCGTGCGTACTTCAGCTATTTAACTAAAAACAAGCAAACTATCAATTAAACTCCGGATTTTTTTTGTTTGGAACATCTCCTCCCTTGCAGTAGGTGCAGAATGTATCTCTTTTTTTGCAGAAACAGTGATTGAGTAGCTAATAACGGATAAATAAGAAGTGGCCTATAAGATATAAGACACTTAGTAAAACCAATTAATTTTGAGAGGTTTTCACTTTAGGATGGGGTGATTTTTTTGCCCAAGTTCCAAGTTAGTGCTCTTTTAATGTTTTTCCAGGGTAAGAAGAAATCTCTTTTTTTTTTTTTTTCTCTCTACATAGGAGTTTAAAACTCAAAACCTATATGGGCCCTGTTGGTACTTACCATGCCTTATCTCATGATACTGTTAGTAAGTCTCCCTGGTATCAATGATGTTTTGCTTTCAAGCAATATCAAGTTGAGAAAAACTGCTTTTTTTGCCCCGTCTGACTATATATGTAGAAAGCGAATAATAATAAGGTTAAAGGACTCTTATACGAAAGTATCTCGACTTACCTAAAGCTGCGTTACTTTCTAATTCTTTTATTATCTCTTGCTTTAACTATTGTCCTTTAATCTGGATGTTCTTTAATAAAACTGCAATCAATGCGACCATTTCTACACATCGTTGAGCTCTAAGAGCAGCACAGATGATTTTCTGTAAACCTTACGAGGATCTTTTTGTTGTTAGCAAGACTGATATTATTCACTTAATGAATGAATCTTCGCCTCCTTATGATTGAAGGCTATTAGGCCATAAACGGGCTAAATCCGAAGTTCATGTGTGAGATTTTCGTTCATAAAGACCCTATACACTACATCAAGGTAAACCATTAACCATTCTACCTAGGAAAAGAGACTTGACCTGCTCGTTTTCCGCAGTTGAAATCTACTTGTGTGGTGTGTATTACTTACCAAAATTCATGAAATGTCTTATTATTTATGCGTTTACTTGTAGCCCGTATATAAACAAAAAACGCTCTAGGTTAAATTGGAAAACGCAAATTACCATAGTCACTTTTTTGTGACTATTTTTTTCCCCGATTAATTTTCCCCCAACTAATTTTTGACTCGACTTTTCCCCCGATAAGGTATTTTCATAACGGGATGTTTCACCTAATCATGTTCCGTTATTTTATCATGTGTCAAAAAAAATTAACCCAGGTAAATCCTCATCTTTAAAATATATTTCCCTCCAAGACCAGCGAAGAAATGGATTACAATCTCATGATGTCCTTCTCGTCCAGTCCAGTACTGGTAGTTCAATTTGAGGATTCACACTTGTACACACTGACCTGGATGTGTTGACATGTGGTATACTTTAAAACAGAGCAAAAAGTGTTAGATATAGGCCAGTTTTAGGCATTTTTCTTTCTAGACTTTAATAAAAAATAAAATACTGACCGACTCACCATTTTTTCTGTAGTCAGGCTACGCAAAACAAACAATAATATGGACAGCCTAATTCCCATTACCTGAGAACCGATCCTTTAGCTTCAGCGTACCGGCTGCCGAAAACTAACTTCTGAATATCAGCTAAAATTCCCATGACTGCTTTTCCACCGTGAGCTTCCGGATTTTGCCGTTTTGCACTATAATTCAATCAACAATCTTTCTAGGCTAGCACTCTACAGAAGTTAAACAAACACGAGAGCGAAATAATGATGTGGATATAAAGTTAATAATGGGATGTGGCGTAGTACGACCTAACCTGCACCAAACTGAACTATCATGCAAAAAATATATACCAAATAACGTGAAATGTTCCATAAATGAATTGGAAATATATAGATGAAACATAAACATAGGCAGCTATAAGGGAGTATCTCAAAAGTAAAGTCTCCTGTGGAGAGTACTCAGTCAATGATCTTACAATGGATTGGTTTCTTCATACCGAAGAAACCAATTTTTTGATTTAATCCTAACAAAAATGTTGTTTTTGGAGCGAGCAACTTCGTTTCCAGGACTATTTGCGATTAACTAATATGCTACTCGTCAAACAGAACGAAAATTACATAGGGGGACAATTTTGCCGCCCATCCCTCAAATACGAGCTCAAAAATTCCCCACCAAAATAGGGTTGTTATAAAGTGTCCGCGTCCTTCGGGTCCCGCCAACTATTGTGTCTCTGGTCCAATTTCCTTCCGATTCTATTTTTTGTTAGTTCGGTAAATTAGTTACAGCACGTTTTACGATATAGAAAATGGCGGACGCAAGCAGTGACAGCAGTAGTAGTAGCAGCAGCGATGATGAAGGGCCTTCCCCAACAAAGATCCCTAGGGTAGCTAAATCCAAAGATCAACAAAGGAGACTTATCGTTATTTTGGAGAGGGCATCGCTTGAAACTGTGAAGGTGATTGTTCTATATATATATATACAAATACCCATCATAGCTCTATGTTCTGGATGGCGGGACGGTCCGTTATAAGCCGCCGTGTGTATGTCCCATACGATCGGATTATAAAATATTAATCAAGATTTAATGATTGCGAAGCGTGAGCGTTCCACTATGTTCGCAAGCATAATTTTTAAGACAGACAGGCAAGCTGGCAGAGGAACACAGACAACAGGCAAAGACCAAACAGGAATATAAACAGACTGTAAGGCATAGAAATTTAGATGTTAGATTCCCCAGCAGGAAAGGCCTAGGATAGGCAAACATAAGGCAGGGGCAAGGTGGAAAAAGAAAGGCAACAGAGCCAAGGCACCACCGCCGATGTTTCATTTACGGAAATAGCGGACATGACCTTCCGTGATTTACAAAAAAAAAGAAAAAAAAAGTCAAAATTTCGAATATTTCAATTTAGCTATTACTTGAGCTAAACTTACTCTTACTTGATGAAGTAAACTGTTCTGGAAAGCTGGAACCCTCCTTGATACATACATCTATAAAACTTATTGGTTTCCGTGTGAAAAACACATTAATATTTAAAAAATTCACCGAGCGACAAACAATATTTTTCATTTATTTTCGCTACGCGCTGAAATTTCAAATCAACTTGTGGATGGCAATATAAAATCTATTATGCTAATTTTTCCGATAAAAGAAGCAAAATATGTTGTATAATAGCACGAGGGGTGGCCCCCCGTTCAAGCCATTCGTGTTTTCCCATCGAAAAAATCAAAAGAAATTTTAAAATAGGCCTAGCGGTGCCGATTTTGAAATTCCCGAACACGGCCACCACGTGTAGGGTATGGCACATCATAATCTACCATTTCCATTTGTGTTTCATTCAATTCCCGTTAAAATAGCGTCCACAAAGCCAAAAAAATAAAAATTCACGCCCGCAGCGCTATTTTTGTGCCTGTGGCGTATTTTCGTGCCCTGCTTGTTCAGGTATTTTTTGCAGGTGATAGTAGCGAGAAAAAAATAAGCGAGA
>JAULBZ010006388.1:0-12432 GCA_032360805.1 Neoturris breviconis
CTATCAAGAATGTACTAGAACCTTGGTCGGCCTAGAGGTTTCGACCTGCTATTGTCTAATGTAATTTGGACTTGCTTGATAACAATAATAATAATAATAATAATAATAAATGATCTTCAACAAATCTTTTAGTGATGATTCTTTGATCCAACCAAATCTAACATACTAGTTCGTTCATGGAATTATATAATAATTTCGAAACTATGTCCTCATAAAAATATGTTTGACTCATTCATTGAATCCTGTAGTAAATGATAAGTTCTAAATGCATTAAACTGTAACACCTCTTGTCAGCGCTGAAAGAGAGACATGTACATTCTCCATTGGCACTGGTATACTCAAAAAACCTCTAATTTGGTAAACATGTCAATGATCTTTGTGTTAGGGCTAGTAGAAGCATCAGGTGTCTTCACAGAGTCAGGAGAATTTTGAATTTTAAACAAGGGACTTTATGAATTATATACAGTCTTATTTTAATTTTCCTCTGATATGGATGTTCAGCGATAAAAAAATGAAAATGTTTAAAAACAAGCATTAAGGGCATTATACGATGTTAAAAATCTATCGCTAGATAATTTGCTTCAAATTGATGGCAGTGTTCGAATTCACACTCTAAACATACGCTGTCTCTTAATCGAAAACTAAAAGACTCTGCATGGTGCAAATCCCTATTTTATGAGTGAGCTCTTTGCTTCTAAAGAGACCATATATAATTTTAGAAGTACCATCAACGAACACTATTCGATATGGTTCAAATTCTTTAATTTTCAAAGGTAGTATATTATGGAATAAACTACCAAACAAATTAAAACAACTGAGCTCTGTCAGTCTGTTTAAGGAGAAACTACGATCTGTAAAATCTTTAGACGTACTTGCAAAATTTGCAAACTCGAAATAAATGTTTACTTACTTACTTACTGTTTCAAGTTCTTCCAGATGCTCCTCTATTATCGTAATTGTTGGAATTTAAATAAAATATCTTGCCTGCCTCAAGAAACCGAAAAGTTAGCGAACTACGTACATAGGATTCCAGTTAAAGGGGCACTCTCCCGTATGTGTTTACATTCAATTTTTGAAAAGCAAATCCGATAAATAAGTCACACCATTTTAACTAGAAGCGTGAAAAAGTAAATAAAAGCATAAAGTAGACTCCCAATCTAATATTTTATGTTTTGTTTTCTAACGCCCTGGGCGCTTTTTCCAGGGTATCCTAGTCTACGTTGAAAGATTTCTATCTGTTATCTCCGCCCATATGCATAAACGATTTTAGAACCCCCATGATTTCCAGTACTATATCGTATGTGCAGAACGAATACAGACGAAAACCGAAGAAATCAACAAAGCTGTTTACATTTTTGCAGACTGAGAGATAAGCGAGACTCATAGGGAGAGTATGACGTTTGTGCATAGATACCATTATATCAGCCTTATACCGTAGATATAGCCATCTTTCTGTTAGTTGATATGTACATAGTGCCGTACAAAAGGTTTGGGAATACATCAGCATGAATGAGCATTGAATTAAATATTTTTAATAAATTAATGTAGTTAAATAAATAAACATATTTCTTTTTATAAGCCACACGTTATAAGCAACATGTTATAAGCAACACTAGAACATTTTGTCAAAAATCAAGCAACATAATACTTAAAATTCCTATTTCGAGTTATGACGTCATAATGTCGTCAATAATTAAGTTTCAGTGAGATTCATAACTCGAAATTGACTTATTTGTTTAATGTTTTTTCGAGCTATTAACTCGAGAAGCTATTAACTCGAGAACTTTATATGAAAGTGTATCTGAATGTTGGTGACAAATGTCACAAGTAAAATCAAGTAAACAGCAATTCGAATATAACTTTTTGTTTGCTTGTTACAGATGTTTTTTTTATTTTTATTTTTTGAATGTCGGTATATTAAGCAACTAAATTTCAAGTTAATAACTAGAAATCTCGAGTTAATAACTCAAGACGAATATCACTCTCGAGTTGCTTATGATTATGATTAAGTACTTAAATTTTTATTGTCTGAGTACCGGTTGCGTATAAAATGGTTGCTTATAAAAAAGTGCATGGCAAGTCAAATTGCTTATATACAATAAAATGCGTGTAATTTTCAATTAATAAAAATTATGTACAATGGCAGCCTTAACATGCGCTTCACCATAAATGGTCTTGCATTTGATTGGTCTTTTCGTATCAAAGAAACCAATCAATTGCAAGATCGTTCAGGGTGAAACTCATTTAAGGGTATAAATTGAAATGAAGATAAACCCCAGATGTCAATAATCACTATATTCTAATCTCTATATTGTTCTTGACACTATAGAAGAAACTATAATAGCTAATATATTCGGGAATTTCAGAATTTTTGTTTTAGCACAGTAAAGTTTATACAGAATCAAACGTCGTGATATAAAGGCTGCCAAAAATTGTTTTTACTTTTTTTTTTTTTTTTTTTTCATTTCATTTTACTTTCATTTCATTTCACTTTCTTTTTTTTAAAAAAAAATTGAAAACAAAAATTAAAAACACACATGGCCGAAGACTGCCAAAACAACAACTTGCCAACTAGTCACTAGTCTCTTTTATTTAATTTAACACTTGTTGAAAACTGTTGTTGCTACAGGAAAAGCTAATTAATTGCAAGAACTCTGGCTGCTTTCATACAGTATATGTGTTGAAAACGTGTACAGAATCATCAAAGTATACGTTTAAAGTATAAAACGCAGGTTGTGGCATTCCCTATCATTCTAGTAGAAATGAATTATCTTTATATAATATCACGTGACCTGAAATAATAAGTTATTAGTGTCAAAATAAACTAGCCTCTATTTGTGTATGCGTAATAGGATATCTTCTTCTTATTCTTCTTCACACCCTGCTTCACCTACAATAATATCAAATAAAAAGAAACAAAATCTTGCAGCTGGTTTTATCTACGTGACTACCATTAAAGTTAGTTAAACTCACAAAATGGTGAAGATTAGTTCAAACAGCATTTTCCCTAAGAAGTTAAGGTTTTGACGTCTAGACGCCATTATGACGTTGATTAGACGTTCGACACCCACCGATTGATTCTAATTATTTCTAATCAAATTTTGTCATACGAAGAAATAATTTCAATATTTCTGTATTTCTTTTCATCAACCAGTAACCATGCCAACGCAAAACTTAATATACAAGCCATTCCAAACATTGATTGGGTGAAATATATCGACGGTAATTTTACCGACAATCCGGCTATCATATACGACATTTCAAATAATGCATTGCGAATTGCTTCAGTTACAGTTTGAATATTTTCAGGAACAAATTTTGCTAGCATAGATCTTGATATAATATGAAAACCAGCTGTAGATACCAACGTCATAATTCCATTACCATATATGGTGACATATGCTACTATTGCGTTGTTGCTGACTATAGGTAATATTGCCATTAGTGGTAGAGCAACAAGTAAGGAGAGCAACGTGACAAGTAAAATGTAATAGTCATTTACTCTCTTTGAAATAACCATCAAAATAATAGCGGTTGGTATTGCTCCAACGCACGTGGAAATTATATTAAATGTTGCCAAATCTGTTTGTTTCCATGACAAATATTCAGCTGCTTTGATTGGTTGAAGCAAGGTTATTGATGCGCGTGCGTATGAAGCAAAAAAACACAAGCCATATAAAAATAATATATGTTTACTCGATAGTAACGTGTATAACGCCATGAGATATTTATCGGAAAATTTGGTTTCTTTGATTGGCTCAACTTCTTCATCAGTTTCCATATTTTCAAGAAGACTATTCTGTTCTTCTTTTAGGTTGTATATCTTCGATACATTTTCTAACGTAAAATAATTCAGTATCAATTGTATAAAGTATAACGTTGCCATAGTTACACCTACCATATTGCCAATGTTTAATTTCCAGTCTCCGATATGCGTATCAACTAGCGCAAATAAGTATGTAGTGCATGGTCCAGTCACTGAACCTAATGTTGAAAAAATTCCAAGAAATGCTATGTTTTGTGTGAGATCGCCAGCCTCGTATACACGTGATATTTCACCGACGCCGGCTACCATACGAGCTGCTGCCGTACCGACTAACAACTGCCCGAATAATACCAAATAAGGCGAATAATACAAAACATACATAATATTTCCGATCACATTCAAAACATTCGATAATAAACAAACTTCACGAACATTTTTTGTTGAGTCTGCGTAATAGCTTCCAACAAGTGACGTCACAACACCAGAAGCGCATAGGAATGCCCACGACAATCCATAGAATAGATCAGGATTCTCGACTTTCATCGTATCCTTAAAGTAATAGTATTCAGTTGGATAATACGCAGTCAATGATAAGCCAAACGAATAAGCACCTAGGCAAAAATTTGCTAACATCAATCTACGACTGGCTTTCCATGATTCCATATCAAATTTAGACGACTCCATCCCGATCGATATATATAGTAACGTCTTTTTCAAATCAGTTCAAATCTTTCATGCCATCTGTTTTTCAAAGAATGAATTTGATAGAGAGGTATAATATATGTAGCTAACGTAATTCTATCCTCATCCTTTTATATTGTTCTCCTTTAATAGTTCTCGATTAATATAAATTCAGCTGCTATTTTGCTCCCCATCTATTATTGCCACGCGAAAGAATCTTACACTCCATTTTACAGTTCTATGTAATATCTTTTTATATTAAAATATATGGTTGTATTGTATAGCGTATGATAATATTAGGTCAGCATATGAAGATTACTACTCAACACTCATTCGCAGGTATCTTTTTGAGCAGGTTACAAATTAACTTTCTTAAATTATATTGCTTGAAAAGTAAACAAACATAAAATGAATCTGCGATGAAGAGAATAATGTTGCATTGTACTACCAGCTTGTTGACATAACACTCTTCTACACAGATACTAGAACTGCGGTCGAAATAAGAGCAAATAATCACTGTGGAGAAGTGATTTTTGAGCATAGCTAGGCTACCAAGACTGAAGCTATCAGAAATCGCTCCTCCACAGTGATTATTTACTCTTATTTCAACATATCAAGGTCAAAACAACTTGAGTATGGTGGTGTCGATGTAAAAGCACGATGTTTTCATATATCATTGATATATGATAGTTCTTAATAAATATTATACGAATGATCCATGCATATTATTTATCAATAGTTCATTCTCAGAGTTTTCACCGAACGCGAAAAAATAATAAATTCCCTAAATTATTTTTCCTTATTGGTTACCCTTCTCTGCAAATTAGAAATACAAAGTCAAAGTTGAATACGTCGCATATTGACACAACACGGAAGTGTTAAAAAGAGGCGTACTATAACAACGTTCAACTACGGTTCGGCGAAGTAACGTTGAAGAACGATCATTTAACGCTGCTTTGACGCAGTTTCATATCTTGGCGTGCCGATTTGGATTACACATTGACAGATTACGGAATACAATCCCAGAAAACCGGACGATGTATGGCAATGAATGCGCCGTCCGTCCTCTTTCACACCAACTTGTTCACACCAAGTTCACACTGAGGATAAAAAATATGGCTTAACTAAATTTCAAAATTTTCACAAATATTCGGGGTTTTAGCAGCTTTAAAGTCTCCGTGTAGGAGTTTCCTAAATGTTGAGAGTTTTAAGATTAGAACTTTCCGGCTTAGTAAAAAAACTTATTACCAACAGAGATCTACTAACAACAATTTATTTCAGGTTTCTTTTGACTGATATGACCAGAGCATCCTTATACAGCGACAAAAAATGATTGGAAACGAGGTTTAAAAATATGACTGGAAACGAGGTTTAAAAAACATGTTGAATTTCTTCTCGCTGTTTATTTATTAATATAACAGAACATCTTTAATTTTCTTAAAACGATTTCTTTATTTATTATGTATAAAAAGTAAGTCGTACTGTGATTGGTTGATAAACATAAAATATATTCATCCTGAAGGGAAATGTCAACGGTTAAAAAGTCCTCCTTTACAGAAGAATGAATTCGTTAACAGTGCCTTTTTACTCTTACATATTTTGAAGAGCAGGTGTTGGGAACGAGGTTGCTTTCTTATCAGATATAGTTGAGAAATATTCTCCAGGGGTATCTCTTCTCCAGGGCCATTTCCCTTTTGAATAATATTGATAAGAAACTCTGGGAACAAAGATGATATCATAAGTAAACTAGAACATACGTACAGAATTAAGAGGCTTGGGAGCGAGATAGAGAATTTATAAATTTCACGTTTGCTTATACTAAGTATCTTCTGATAATGGATTTAAAATACTAGCTATCTATATTTGAAATTAATTTTTTAGCATAAGAAGCTTATCCAATAATGAAATGTTAGAATGGTTTCTACTGAAAGTTTACCTAGTTAAAAGGGCTACCGACCTTTGGAGAAAATAATTATTTTGGCCACAATGTTTTCGAAGAACAATATGAAGCATCAATTAAGGAATATTTTAAATTAGATACTCTAATTAACATTTTTCATTGTTTAACTATAATCACAGAGATGTTTAATTAACTAAAATTTCAGACCTGTAAGCCAGCTACAAATACAGGACAGTCGTACAGGACAATAGACAAACCCCATTTGATGTTTTATTTATTTTCTATTCCTCCTATCGGGATATACAATACTACAAGTCAGCTGTTTAAACCAAAATAACAGCGACTTTTTTATTCTGCCTGACATCGCAACATCAGTTACGGCAACTACTATAGTCTGCCTGATATCAAAACACCATATAGAAAGTTAAAAGTAAAATGTTCCTTGTAGAAGAATGAATGAAATATACATTTCAAATTGGAACACATCGAATCATATGTACACTATTTGCACCTAGTTGAATACCACACTCAGTCCTTCAAATTTTCGACAACTGTCACTCCAGTCATGCTAAATATCGATAAACTAAATTTTCAATAACGAAACAACGAAAATTGCTGACGTCAGCAATATAATTAAAGAAGATTTAACTAATTGCAATTTTGTTTGTTCAAAGCGGAGAGAAACAAAGTCCGCAGTAAATACGGTAACGTTATAAAAGTTAGCGTCTTTGACCGAGTCAAACATATTTTATCAACCTCGGTCCCAGGGCTCTTGCTTTCGAGACGGTCAAATAAAAAGAAAATCCGGGAAACGAGAAAGAATCTCACCAGCGCAAAAAGAACACAATTTTATAAGAATAAATCGTCTAATCCCTTCAAGGTTAATGTTTTTGAATATAATGAAACTATGTACAAATAAATTTTAACGAAAAAACCATAAATATTTTCTTCAACCCAGTACAATGATTAATATAAGAGGAGTTTTGAAACTCTTATTTCAATCCTTGACATCTATTACGTATAAAAAACTGAATCAAAAAATACAGAAGTAGTATGGCGAATTTTTACTTGCTGAATGTGTACGGGTAATAACACGGAGTGTATCAAAGAGCATGCGTAGAACAACACAAATGTATTTCTGCGTACGCTCATTGACCAGCCTCCATTAATACGATCCATGCTGAAACGCGTACAAATTTAGTAAGTGATAAACATTCAAAACAAATGCATCTGGAGATTCAAGTCACGTGGCAAATACATTGACTCTGCATTGTATGCAGCAGGATCATGTCTTTTGGTAGGTTAATTCTCCACAAAATAGCCGCATTTATTTTGACGCCTGCTTGTTAATCAACCAGATCATCAGACCACCAGTGTTCGAAATAAGAGCAAATAATCACCGTGGAAGAAATTACTCTTATTCGGATCACTGACACCAAGCAAATGAAATTATTCCTGAGAGTGTTCTGGAGGCGATGAAGCCATTACGTACACAGTACCTGCTGGAAGTCCTCCTTGAAGCGGTTGATAAATCTGAAGAAAAAAAGATTAATACAAACAACGGTCGGAATGAGAGTAAATAACTACTACGGTGAGGGATTTTTGAGCATAACTTCAGAATTTGCTCAAAGAACACTCCTCTGCAGTTATTATTTATTGTAAATAAATAACGACACGTTCATGTAGACAAATCCATGTACTGTAAACTTTCGCTCGCTTCAAGCGAGCATGATCACACTGATTTTTTACAGTTATGTTAGAGTTTATATAAGTAAAAATACTATAATAGAGTCATTAACAAAAACAATGGAAAAATGACGCGTTTAAATTAACAAAGCTCTAAGGGAATAGATTTGATAGACCTATTGAGAATAGGACGATCACGCTCAATTAAAAGACTCTCCATCAACGTGAGCTTAAAATCGTTGGACTCACGTTCTAGCACAGAAAAGTTATCAAAATGTGCATGAGAGCAGGTAGACGATGTTAAAAGATGAACGAATATGGCAGTAGTCTGGTGACTAAGTTTAACAGACTGTCCAGTTAAAGCTGAAATACCAAGGTGCTCGGACATACGTACTCTCAAATGGCGTTTAGTTTTGCCGTAATAAGTGACGTTGCAGTCACTATACGAAAATTTATAAAATAATCCGGAGCACAGCAACCTGGGTATTTTATCCTTAAAAGAAAAACAGTTGCTTAAACGTTTAGCAGATCTAATAACTACCTTAAGCTTATACAAAAATCAATAACCTTAGTAGGATAGCCATTTCTTCCAAGGATGATCTTCAGTTTTGACACTTCATGGTGGAACTTAACAAGGTCTGAACATAAATGGAAACATCTGTACAATAATGACATAATTAGGCCATGTTTATAATGCATAGGTATAAAACTAGAGAAATTAGTAAAAACACCACTAAAGGTGGGTTTCCTATAAATACTGGTGACAAAAGAATCGTTCTCCCTATAGATATCTATATCTAAAAATGAGAGCTTATTGTTACTTTTTTGTTCACATGTAAAGCATGTAATATTATTATGACGGGAGAGTTCAAATAATCAAAAAAGCGATCGACGTAAGATAGTGACGTAGGGATATATAGGGATAGCTATATGTCCCTTCAGCGGAAAACCTTTTTATACTTGTTCTTGCTTGAAACCATTTAATCTACTAATGATGACGTCATGCTAAGGTCATGTGATCACATATTTGAAATTTTATAACTTAGTTTTAGTCACAATAAGTAATACTATAACTTACCCAGCCGGCAAAAACACGTTCAAAGTCCGCAAAATAACGTTAGAACAACGTTCTTTGAACGTTGCTCTAACACTATTTTGTTGACTTTGAACAGGTTTTTGCCGGCTGGGTAGTCGAGTATGACTGATATATCTGGTAGCACATGTTATATAATAAAATTACCTTAGTAATACTCATGTTTAACACATTATGACGTCAAAATTAGGTCACGTGATATAATATTTAAAATTTTTGTTTAAGTTATCATCGCTGCAAATGAAACTATACTATAGGTTAGATTTCATACTTTTACCATGTGTAGTTTGCGAGATGTTAATGTCGGCCATAATGTCCCCGCCTATAATAGGCTATGCCAAGCTCGTCCCCAGCACCTTTTGACTTTTTTTATTTTTTAGGTCCGAGAAAAATAAAAAAAAGTCAAAAGGGACTGGGGACGAGCTTGGGCCATGCTTAAAAGGGTTAACCCTATGTAATTGGGGGAAGCTCCGGATTGTTTTTAATAAATCCTGTTTGACTTGAGATTTAATCTCTAAATTTATCTAGGATCATGCTGAAATAATTTTGTTTGTAACTAGGGATAATTTTCCATTAGCAACCAAATATTTGAGGTGGTGGTAAAAAAAAAAATGATTTAAAAAAAAAATCTTGAGTGATGACGTCATCAAGAAAATAATATGCTAACATGTTAATTACGTGTTAACCTACCATTCTAGAAGGTTTCAACACTAGAATTTTACCGCCCGCGAATACGAGATCAAAATACCCTCCCAAAATAGGGTTAATATTTTCTATAAACTTTCTGTTTGCATTGATGATTTCAGCAAAATAATAAATATAGGAAATTATTAATTATAGGTTGAACGGACATTTTAAAATATTTCGACTTTACAGCATGGTTATATCAAAGGTTTTATTCAACAATGTTCCAGCCTCGAACTCCCTCTAACCCTGGCAGCAGAACACTAAAATAGAGTACAAATCTTGTTTATTATTTATAATATCCACATTTTACTTATTTCTCTTAGCTAGTACGTCGTGATACACCGAAATTAAATCAAGGCTTAAGCATTGCTAAAATATCATCAGTAGGTGCTACACAAGGTGGCAAAAAAGATACATTAACACTAAACTATGGTGAAAAAGTCACACCACTATCGTTAATAGCTTCACCTACCATTATTAAAAAATTTCGACGTCGAACTGATGATAGCATTCATGATGAAAGGGAAACACCGCACAAAAATAAGGTAGTAAATAGCAGACAATATATTGTTGAACATCACTATGATCAAGATGGTAAAGAAAGACCACGTTCTAGTACATGGGCAGGTAAAGATGGTGTCATAATAAATTCAGATCCAGTCCCTCTAGCAGCTATAAACACCGATCCATTTGTTAATGATAAAATCAAAAAATTTACGTTAAATATGGAAAGAAAATCAAAAAGTATGAAAAAACTTCGAGAACTAGTTGAAAAAGTATTACGTAAGAATTTAGAACATACCCATTATGATGCTAAGTTATCGAGAAGGAGATGTACTCATCTAAGTCAGATTTTAGAAACTACATTCAAATCGAGTTTAAACGTTGGAGATGCAGAATACAAGGTAGTTGCAATTGTATATATTGGAGAAATTCGCGATGACGGTATGAGACAATCGTGTCAGTATAACTGGAATCCAAACACAGATTTTTTTGTTATGGAAACATACCGCCGTGAGGATGTGTTTGCAACTGGTATTGTATTTGCGACATTGTTAGAAACTAAAGAAGAGGCTGATGAAAATGGCAATTATGTATTTGATGAAAGGTTAGAAAGTGAAGAAATAATGCTATAGGTTTTCAATTATATGCGGTGGACAAAAACCTGTTCAATGTCACAGTAAAGACGCTAGAACAACGTCTTGATCAAATGTACGCCGTAAAGATGCTACAATAAAGTTGACGATGTTCTTCTAGCGTCTTTGTCACGGACTTTGAACAGGTTTTAGCCAAGTGGGATTCATAGGGTTCACCTCCAAATTTTATTCTAAAACCCTTTTATGGTCAAAAATGTCGAGAAACCTGAGAACGAGGTTACTGTTTTGGTAGATTTAAAGAAACAAAATAATTTGGTAAGGGTGTTATGCAAATGAGCTTGTAATGGATTGGTTTCTTCAGTACGATGTAACCAATCCGTTACAAGAACGTTGACTCCTTACTGTATATTTTATATCTGAGACGCTCCTTAGTAGTTTACTATTTATCATGGTAGAAAACCACCATCAAAACTCGTCTTCGTCGTTATTAGTATTAGAACTTGGAACCCAGTGTGCACTTTATTTTGACAACAGAACGTCAGCATGACGTCTTTTTAACGTCTTCTTATTACGATGTGAATTAACAGTTACCCAGCCGGCAAAAACCTGTTCAAAGTCAGAAAAATAACGTTAGAACAACGTTCTTTGAACGTTGTTCTAACGCTATTTTGCTGACTTTGAACAGGTTTTTGCCGGCTGGGTAGATTCTACAATATGTGTTTTCTGCTATATAATATGGATTTCAATACTTCGAAAAAGCGCTGCGTCATTTGTTAAAATGATACGCGAGGAAGGGCGTGCCAAAATTCTATCTCTGTAATGAAGACAGTATAGCTTAATGTATTAAGTATTAAAACGTGTGTGCACTTTGAAGAAAAATTTGTTGATATATATGATATCGGTAATTATTTATATAGCTACATAATCGGTAAATACTTTTTTGATAGGGCTAAATCAACTAAAATTGACAAAATTCAATAAACACGAATGTGTGCATAGAAGTGCCTTTAGGTCAATGGGCTTGCAATGAATCCATTGATTGCAAGATCATTGATTGACTATTTTTGAGACAAATAAAACAAATAATCAGCACACGACCCAGCCGGCAATAATCTTTGAACAGGTTTTTGCCGGCTGAGGAAGAGAGGTGCACGTTTCACAAGTTTGTTGAATAAAGAATTAATGTAACTAAGTTTAATTCAAGGAATATATCGGAAAAATTAACTTCCTCTGGGGGAGAGAAGAAGCCCTTGGGACGAAGTGGCGGAAAGCTTTGAATGTATGAAGTAACTTTAATATTGATTCTCAATAAGTGAAAAATTTGCTGCGAAAGCCAAAAGAGGGCAGTCCATTGGTAAAAATTGACGTCACATTATTATGAGGTCATTTTGCTGAAATGACATGTTTTTTTTGGCTTTTCCAGCGAAATTTTTGCTAAGTGGAAATCAACCATTTTATCTAGCTTCGTTAGTATTTTTTCGAACGAGAATTTGTTTATCGAAGTGAATATGTAAGTTGTGAC
>JAULBZ010006389.1:0-12432 GCA_032360805.1 Neoturris breviconis
TCTCAAAATGTGAAAACAGAATCGAAAAATCTTATTTTGCTCCAGAGATATAGCCAATTAAAAATAAGGTAAAAAACTGCTATTTTTTTGAAAAAGTGCTGACGTCAGCAAAATGTTTTGCAAAATTTAAATTTTGACCATATTTTTCAAATTCTTTCATCAAGAGCTAAGTAAATGCAAATTTTCACGCTTGTAGCATGTTTCTATCCTAATAAAATCATAGGGGGCAGTTTTGCCCCTTCTCCCATATATTCAACGTACATGAAAAAGCCCATATATAATAGGGTTGATAGTTGGCTTTGATATTGTATTTAAAAGTTAGATCCAGAATTTTTTTATTTTATATTTTTCTAGCTATGGGACGCCTTTTATTTCATGTCCTGGGAAAGCTCTTTTTTAAGTTCTTCTGGCCGGAGGATATAATTTTGCTATTATAGTGTCATAGTGCCATTGTCACACTAAAATCAAATTACGTACCCTGAAAACTAATGGAGGGTTTCATCCAATATTACTCGACTGTTCTCATTTATACTGTTTGTGAAAACTGTACTAAAAACACTCCTCCGCAGACGATTTGTCTGACCGGTATTTTGTTAATTTAGGTCTAAGTGAAATAAATGTGGTTCATTCTGCTATTAAAAAGTTTTGGCCAAGAGGTATTCAAAGTATGAATCCTGAGTATCAAGATCCAAAGTATCCAAAACCTTCTTCAAAATTATGCATTTTTAAAATGAGGGGCAATCCTTTTCAAAGAGGAAATAAAGTAGAAGAAATTCAAAGTTATAGAATGGCTGCATATGTATTGTATAGCATGTATAACTTAGGATGGAAGGTAAGGATGATTATTTTTTTAGCCCACCAAACAAAGTACCTTTGATTTCTATTTTTTAAAAAATGAGTCACGCTTTGCAAGGCAACAAGGCCATTACTAGGCAGTGAGCTACAAAAGAAGTAGACAATTTATAAAGTTGAATAATGATCATGAACATTACACATAATTATCTGAAGATCCGAGGGAGGTGGAAAGCAAGTTAATGGGAAAGAATTCCACAAATCAGACGTGCGAGGAAATAAACTGGTCAAATAGAAATGTCTATTACAAGAAGGTGACTGCACAGTAAAATTATTGAGCATTAGTTGAATATCTAGTCACAAAGTTCAAAGATTTTAGAGAAGGGGTCAAAGACTTTAATTCATCAGAACAACTGCCATGGAAGTACTATGAGATAAAGACTCTAAGTTTGATGAAAGATCAGGTCCAACAATATTAATTATTATTTTCTGAATCTGGCCAAGTAACTTTAGACAATCAGCAGAAGCAGAAGCCCAGATATGACAGTAGTATTCAATACAAGGATGACTTGTAGCCTTGTATAGATATAGGAAACTATCTGGGGAAAGAAAGTCTCGTTCTTGATAAAGAGAACCAATGTTCATACGTGCAGTTTTGGTAATCGACTGAATATATTTATTCCTGGATAAGTCTTTAGAGAAAGTTAGACCAATAAGATGAAAATGACTACTCTCAGGAAGTTCAACTCCATTCATCAAATAAAAGATAGAAGTTTAGTTTTGAAATCAATGAATGTCACAAGTCATTTATCACAAGCCATTCCAACCCTGTCAATGACATCCTTAGTCTTGGTCAAGCATGAATAAACAGTTGTGTCATCAGCATAGATGGCCAATTTGTGCAAGTTGTTAAAGATAAGAAGAAGTGTAGGACCAGGGACGAAACCTTGGGGAACACCAGCATTAATAGAGTAGCTGTTAGAAGAGTGCCCATCAAGGATAAATCTTATTTTTCAATAGGAGAGAAAAGACTAAATTATCTCTAAAAACATACCAGATACCATAAGCTTTGAATTTATGTAGAAGACCAGCATGTCTTACCTTATCGAATAGCAATAGCTCTAGATTGACCACAGACATACAAAGGATAATACTGTAGTTGATCTACCAGAATGAAAACCATACTGAAAATCTGAAAAAAGATTGAGAGTATTCAGATGATTAACCGGCACGATATATTAATAAGAGATTCAAAAACTTTACTAATGATAGGTAGAAGACTTATACGTAGGATGATAATTGTGAGGATCGGATCTCTCACCAGAGTTCTTGAAAGCAGGAATGACAGAGAGAAATTTCCAGCAAGAGGGATAACAAAATTTGCAGAGAATTTGAGAAAGTTCAGGAGAATATTTTGGAAGAACGATAACAAGAATACTCTCAGGACCAGTGTCCTTCGATGGATCAAGTCTAGCAGTAAACTTTTTAGTAGTACAGTAATATCAAAGTTATCAAGATGTGAGTTTGTTCTAAGCGGAAAGTCAGGTAGATGTCCAGAATCATCAAGAGTTATAGTAGAGCTAAACATCTATGGAAATAGCTCAGCTTTATCCTTAGAGACATGTCATGAACTTTGTGCTCATAATCATATTTGGCATCTTGAATGACACATTTACAATTATTTCTAGCAGAATCAAAGAGATGTTTATTCTCATCAGCATCTCATCAGCATCTCAATAGCAGCAGCATAGCAAGAGAGAACCACTGTGAAGGATTTACTTGGTCTTTAAAAATATTTATACCAGCCTGTAGACAAGACACAATCTCTCTAGCACAAGCTTCAGCTTGTAGATCAAAAACGGCTTCCCAAGGAACATCTTAAAGAAAGTCACGTAAGCTGCCCCTGTCACCTTGGGGGAAAATGTGCAAGGTTTGGTGCTATGGTGAAAGCTTTGATTAATTTATCATCTGATGCTGTAGTTACTTCACAGCCTTCGAAATTATTGCAAACATAGTTATAAATTATTATTTTACCTCAGCATTACATTGTTTTAATTTATAATCTTTGTAATAGCTAACATTCTTGTTATATAGATTATATAGACTTATGATTGTAACAGGATATATGTTCAAATTTAGTAACTTAATTTTTTATTGTATTTACAAATGGGGAGTTATTATAATACCTTTAGGCACCAGAATGTGTAGTTTATTATTAAGTAGTTGCAAGAAGAGAATTTTTGTTGTGTTAGGAGAGTGGTTGCTTCATTGATTTTATCTATTATTGAAAGGTTTGGAATAATGATTGATTGAAATATAGTAGTTATAGAGTTTGGATGACATTTTTGTATTCTTGCTGAGATAAGAACTGCTATGACTGACCAGAGTTGAAAGACACATATAATATTATATGTGAGCTTCGAGTGATAATTGATTGTATTTATTAATTTTCCATTGGAAACCAAGTTGTGTAAGTTTATTGGTGTTTGCTAGATGTATACATTGATCTTGAAAGTGTATGAATGGATTAAATAAGATGGGATGGGTCAGAGATAAGAAATTGTGCTTTTGGTTAAAGTTGATCAGATGTTTTCTTCCATATGTTACATAGTAATTTAACATTAGTTGTAACTTATGTAAGTTTAAACTGAGTAAAATAAGATCATCTACAAAAGCTATGATTGATGTATCTGTTCCATTATGAAGGAAGTTACCCATGTTGATAAATCGGATGTTTGATAGTAAAACTTCTTGGATCAGAAATTCTGTGTGTGATATGAATGACTTAGAACGAACATTTCAAGTAATTCAGTCATAATTTGTATCAAGTTATTCCTCGGAAGTTATTGGCGTTTGGACATGTACTTTTTGTGAGATTAATGGTATTATAAAGTACTAGTCTTACATTCATATCTTTAATGAATGGTTCTATTGTACTTCAGCACATTTCTGTCCATATTGGTTGGTGATTATATCAACATACAGGGCTCGAGATAACAGCCTGTCATCACTGTGGAGGAGAGATTTTTCAGAATATTTTCAACCAAGTTGGCTGAAAATATTTTGAAAAATCTCTCCTCTACAGTGATGACCGGCTGTTATTTCGAGCCCTTGTCATAAATATATCTATTTGTTATATAGTTGCTCGTATCAAGTGATTTAAGTAGAAATGCTGATCAAACTACATGGATCTTTGAAAGACAGATGCTTAATCTTAATATACAGAATTATTTTGGAATTAGTTTATCTTCTTCAGATACACTTCAGGTATAGTGTTTGAAATAAGAGCAAATAATCATTGTGGAGGAGGGATTAATGAGCATAGCTTCAGAGTTTGTAGCCTGAACCTATGCTAAAAATCGCTCCTGCACAGTAAATATTTGCAAGTTTAAATTGCGTGTAACTCTATGAGGTGGTTGAAATAAGAGTAAATAATCAATCTAGCCTGAAGCGATGTTCAAAAATCACTCTTCCACGGTCATTATTTGCTCTTATTTCGAACACTGAATAATTTCAATAATCAATTGCAAGCTTGATTACACCCTCCGTGCACAAAAAAGAAGTTATTGCATTGCATCAAGTTCTACTTTGAGCAGCCAACGCCTCGTTTTCATGTATTTGTGGTCGAAATAAAAGGTAAGGTAACAATGCGGAGGAAGCATCTTTGAGCTACCAAGCATGAAGCTATGCTAAAAAACCATTCCTTAACAGTGATTACTTGGTTTTATTTTGACCACTTCACCCTTTTTAAATTTATTTATTAGTTATCTACTAAAATAATATTGTATAATGAAGACTGTCTAAAGACTAAGAGCAAATAATCACTGTGGAGGAGTGATTCTTGAGTATAGCTTGGTAGCCTGGAACTCTACTCAAAATTCACCGCACTGTACAGTGTGAAGGATCATTCTGCATTTAATTTTAGATTATTGATTGTCCAAGTAACTTGCACAACGAGATTAAAAATGTTTGTACCTCATTTTGGTCAAAAGGAATCCAAAAAGAAATGATGGAGCTAACATCCACATATGAGGTATGGATTTGGATCAGTTTATTATAAATCATGTTATGCATATAGTGTATTAAATAGGGGAAAGATAACTTTTGCTGTTTTCATGCACCCAAATGAAGATTTACATGCTTCAAAAGATGTGCCCAAAAAAGTCCTGGATATTTCTTAATCTTAAGTATAAATAAATTGTTCTCTATGTGTACTCTTCAGTGCCAAATGTTATTTTTGAAGAATTTTCTCCCCTTCCCTAGGCATTCTGGCATTTATTAATTTTTGAGAAACAAATCATGTGAAAAGACCCTTGCTAAAACTTACAAAAACCCTAAGATCTATTAAAAAGTGAAAAAAAGTTTGCACACCCCTCCCCCCATTTAATAACCTCCATTACAGTTTCCAAAAAATCTCCCTCCCCTTCATTTAATTTGTCATTCAAGAGTAAAGAGTATGCAAATCATTTCCATGTGCTAGGTAGGTTTATCATTCCCTCAATTTGTTAGAAGCACCTATATTTGGTTTGCGACTATTAGAAATAAACCTAGCCTGAACCTATAATCGAAAATCACTCCTCTGCATTGATTGCTCTTCCCAGTGAGCAAAAACTTGTTTAAAATCTGCAGTAAAGACGCTAGAACAACATTTTCAATGTTGTTCTCGTTCAACATTGTTCTAGTGTCTTTACTGCAGACTTTGAACAAGTTTTTGCCCTCTGGGTTACTTTGACCACTGCAATGAAACTTAAGTAAAGCATGTTTTCACGGCGGAATTTCTTATTTTTGCAGGTTTTATATCTATTTAGATTAAGTGTAAAGGGAATCCATGGTCTACTGAAAATAAAGACGAATCGTGTAATGCTAGAATTATGCTTAATCAAATCATTCAAATTTTAGCAGGAAGACAATGGTTACTCTATGCTAACTTTAATTTATATTCAACTGGAGATACATTCTTGTTTCAAAACATTCCACACACCAAAGGAAATTATAAATCTCAACAAGGTAAATCATTTGTTGTCTGAATAAAATCAGACACAATTGAACAATGTCCTTTGGCCAAGTAAGGCTAAGATTAAAACATTGTGCTGAAGCATGGTTTGAGTTTATCAGTCAGCCTGTAGTCAGTAAGTACACCATGATTATAAAAAAAGCTTTACAGTGATCGAAATAAGAGCATATAATTACTGTGAGGAGGGATTTTGAGTATAGCTTCAGACTTTGTGGCCTGAAGTAATGCTCAAAAATCCTTCCTATAGAGTGATTAGGGACCATCTCAAAATTTTCCTCCAAAACCAACTTTTTTGTTAAATCAATTATTGACAAAATTTAACAAAAATGTATCTGTGCAGAAGTGTATTAGGTCAATGAGCTTGCAATGGATTGGTTTCTTTGGTATGAAGATGACTCTCTGTAGATTTTATTTAGTTGCTCTTATTTTGAATACTCTCCATAATCTTTTTATTATTTCATATTTTCTAAACATTTGTTCTTTTTAGACGAAATTAAGTTTTTAACTGTTAGTTTGAATAAAACAGATCGGTTAAGGTTTTTGCAGATGCCGGACTCTATTATATCAGCATTAGAAGAAACTGTTCGACAATGTTGGGTTAAAGGTATTCAGAAGATAAATGATGACAGACCAAAATGTTATGAATTAAAATTAAAAGGAAATCCCTGGTTTGCAACAGGTATGCAAGCCTGACTATAATTGCCAGACATTACCTGTGGCGAAGTGATTTTTTTTAGATAAGTTTTTAGCCTGCCAAACGAAGCTTGGATGGGCTATTACTATCTCTTTGTGGTAGTGGTGGCCCACTTTTCTTAATAGACCATGTTCTTGAATTGCTACCATTTTGAAACTTGGTACCAGCATGCAAGGCAATATATTTTAGAAGGGTTGGCCAATAATTTTTTGATTTTGTCCTCTCTGGTCCGAGTTTAAGGGAAAATTGGTCAAAATGGTGTTTTCGGTCAAATGAAATTTGGTATTGGCATTCGAGGCAATACTACAAGAATGCTGGTCAAATTATTTTCGATTTCGTTGACTCAGGACCGGCGAAAAAGGGATTTTGTCAAAAGTGGAGACTTAGAAAATTACACCATTATTCAACAAAAAGTTAGCCCAATACCATACCAAAATGATAAGGAGAGAAGTGGAGACTATTTATTTTTCTAATATTGAACAGTGAAGTGAATATTTTGATGTTTTAATTTTCTATGAGACTTTAACCACAATCATGTTTGGACATAGAAAACATTTGATTTCTATGAGAATTTGACCATGTTCCAAATATCAAAATATCATACTCAAATAGCTGTAATCAAACTTAAACTTTTGGCATCCATTTTGTATTTTGGGGAAGCTTCTTGTTCTTCTTCAATTTTTGGAGATATAAAATAAATCATAAGAGATATTTTTTTTTTTAAAACTAATTTTAGAAATTGAAGTTTCTATTTTGATTTTGAAAAGCTTCCATCTTCAATTTATATAATATTGAACCTGATGAAGATAATGTATTATATCGAAAATTTGTTACTTTTAACAAATGTGTTTTTAACTTTTAACTTATACACACACATTGTTTTTATTGGCTACTTTATATATATTGTAGACAACTTATTGTTGTTTGCATTATTTCCTTATATTTCTATAGATAGAGATTATAATCCATTATTGTATATTCAAAATATCACACATTTGTTAAATAGTAATTTACTTCTCTATGAGCAATTATCTCTCTTGACACTTGTCTTTTTAGTTTAGATACTATTTATTTTAATGACACAAATCTGTATATTATAACAAAAAGTTGTGAATATTTTTATTCAAATTATTACATGAATAAGAAACGTTGTATATATAATACATATGAAATTGGTGGGGGCATTCAATTTGATGCAGAAAATAACGACGAGACGTGTCGTTTTAGATGTCATTTTCAACAGTGGGCTACTTTCAATACCTTACTTTTGATTAACTTTATAGCTGAAAATATACTCAAATACACTTCTCCACAGGTGATGTCTATTGGTTATATTCTCCACAGCGATTATTTTTTCTAATATTTAAGGTATACTGTTTGAAATAAGAACAAATAATCACTGTGGAGGAAGTATTTTTGAGCATTGCTTCAGGCTTTCTAGCCTGAAGCAATGCCGAAATGTCACTACTCTACAGAAAATAAATTTAAAGACCTTTTCCTACGCAGTAATTTTTTGCTCTCATTTTAAACATTGCTGTCATCAGTTAACTTACTACATTTACAAGCCTCAACACTCCTCCATAGGTGATGTCCAATCGTTATTTTGAGGCTTGCATTTTATGATCGTCACTGAGCAAAGGTTGATTTCCATGAGGTGAAAAATCTGCGGTAAAAGCCAAAATAAGCCATTTCATTGGCAGAAATTGATGTCACACCTTCGCATGGAAATTAATCTTAATAACTTCGATATAGAAATGTAACAGAAAATGCGCACACGTAGAAAGAAATCGTGTGATTTCTACCAATGAAATGTCTATAATTTTCAGAAAATTTTCTGAAGTGGAAAATGGCCTTTAATTCATTTTAGGTAACGAAATCGTACCAGCTAGATTAATGATAGTAAAGATTATGGAGAGAATGAGTTCTCTTGGATATATTGCAACAACTGGTATAGACTTACAACGAATGCAATTTACTATGAGTTCGAATGATAGATCATTGTTATTATTTCAAAGAGGTCAGCCAATTAGCTATCGTTTTATGTGTATGTCACTAGATGAGACTGATAGGATACGAATGATTAATGCACCACATAGAGTTGTTGAGGTATAAAGCTTGATTACTGTATATATATTTTTTGATACCTTACTTAAATATGCATAATATTTATTCTAGTTCGGCTTTAAACTTGTACGATTTAAATTCATGCATCTTAAAGATAATAATATGTTTGCTCAGTTTTAAATTTGCACACTTAACAAGTGATAATTTGTGAGAATGTAGTGTCTAACCTGTAACCTAACTGAAAGTAGTAAATATGAATAGCTTATTTAAAATTGAAATGTAATGGATGCGGAAATATTTTAATGATACCCAGTGTTTACGTTTTTCTGAATCAAACTTTAAACATTCCTAAGAAATTAGGTAGCCTGAAATTATGGACCCCTAAATGAATTTCACTCTAAACGATCTTGCATTTGATTGGTTTCTTTATACATAGAAACCAATTAAATATGAGATCGTTCAGGGTGAAACTCATTTAGGGGTCCACGTAAAGGCTGCAGATATGTTGAAGAAAAGTCAGTGAGATATAGGTGCCATGTGATAATGGCTGTATTAAAATATAATTGATAAGGGTTACACATACTTAGACATACTTAGACGTCTTCTCACCCAGTGAAATTTGTCTGCTTGCCATAAGAAAGTAAATATATTTGCTATTATATTTATTTGCTATATTTCTTTATTAGGCTGTACAAGCTATAATTAAAGGTTTTTGGGTGTTAGGAGTTCAACATGAAAAACACGATGCAGAGTCGTACGATGTAGGTGTTGGTTTAATTTGTTTAGAAAATTTTGCCATATAATTTTTCCAGTATATTGTGGATGCTTATAATGAATGATAATAAAGGGGAGGGGCTTACAGTTAGAGGTTTACAGCAATGTCAAATAATCAGGCAAAAACTGCTGTTAGGTACATATTCAGTGTTCAAAATAAGAGCGAATAATCACTGTGGAGGAGTGATTTTTGAGCGTTGCTTTAGACTACAAAGCCTGAAGCAATACTCAAAAACACCTCCTCCACAGTGATTATTTGTAATTATGCATAAATTCATATGTCTTTGAAAACATTTGCAGTTGATATTTTTTTTCTTTTCTCATAGAACTTTTGATTTTTTTGGTTTGTTTTGTAATAAAAATCTTGTCATTTGTTTCAGGTAAAACTTTCTGGAAACCCATGGAAAAGTGTTCGTTCAGATGGTTGGTATGGCCGTGCATTGTTGCTTGGTTTACTAAATTCATTTTCATCATTGGGATGGCATCTTGCATGCTCTGTTGATGTCACTCCGAGATATGTATATGAAGAAGAAGGACCCACCTATCCATGGGATGTACATAGTTGGTTCTTTATGTATGATGAATCACAACGACAAGTGCAAGATGGTTTCCAACAGGATCTATATCCAACTTTACCAAATGCTCCACCAAGTTATAATGAAGCTGTTGGGCTCAAATGATTGCTTAGAGAAGTAGCGTTGTTGTGTTTTTATAAGATCATAAATTAGTATTACTTTTCTCATTATGTAATGTCTATTTTTGATCTCTCCTGTTTGAGTTACACTTATTGTTATTCTTAAATTGATAATTTGAAAAAACAGTGCAAAATAATCATTGTGGAGGAGTTATTTTTGAGCATTGCTTCAGACTAGAAAGTCTGAAGCAATGCCCAAAAATCCCTCCTCCACCGGGATTATTTGTTCTTATTTCACACATTGAAAAAAACCCAAATGTTATTCTCTCCTTATATTAGTATATTCACATAGTCAGTAAAAACCTATTTAAAAAATCTTGTACTGCAGACCTTGAACAAGTTTTTGCCCGCTAGATTGTGCTTTAGATTTTTCGTTATTTATATCTCAAAAAAAAATATTTTGAATGGAATTATTTTGTATGTTTTTGGTCATGAAATTGCTATTCTGTGTTCAAAATGAGAGCAAATAATCAATACGAAGGACTGATTTTCGAGCATAGATTGGGGTTTACCTCCTCCACAATGATTAATAATTGCTTTTATTTTGAATCCAGAAATTATTATTAAAATATGTTTGTTGCAAGTTTAACTTGAGGGTGATTTGATGGCAGAAAAATCAACATGTTGAGTAGAAGTTGGTGAGTGGGTGGCTGCTCATGGTGCATGGGTCAAGCCTACCTAGGAGTTCCAGTTAGAAAAAAGATGTGACGGACGGACACCGTGGAATGTCTCTTGAGTAATATATAATTCAACATGTTCAATGTCGGTCATCTGGAGACTATACTCCAAAACGCTCTTCCACAGGTGATGTCTGACACTTATTTTTTAGGCTTCATAAAAGTATTTTTAAATGATTTTAAGGCAAAAGAGTGACTAAACCAAGTTGACGTTAATTAATTCAAATAAGGTTGGTTTATAAAGGAAACAAAAGTGTGGTAGCGGCCTATGCCGTACGGAGATAAATCTTATAATGGCAGAGGGCAATAGGTCTCTAAAAAAGGGTAAATGGCAGTCCATAATCAGGTGAGCAGATTGTGTGGTGGGAGGGAGTGGTATAACATTAGGGTCAATTATCAGTGATCAAAATAATCATGGTGGAGGAGTGATTTTTCAACATAGCTTTAGGCTACAAAACCTGAAGCTACAGTATGTCCAAAAATCTCTCATCCACAGTGAGTATATCCTGTTATTTTGAACACTGACTATAGCTTGAATAGCTTTAAGTATATTTACATTGAGGTAATATGGAACAGAATTTCTCTATTATATGAATAGAATTTCTCTATTATATCCAATTTCTAGATGCTTTAATTAGATTTTGCAAGTTATACTTTATTTTGTATTGTAGTGTGTTGACCATACCCAGTGGGCAAAAACTTGTTCAAATTCTACATCTTTTCTGCATACTTTGAACATGTTTTTGCTCACTGGAAAAGAGGGACCAAACAGCAATTAATTGATGTAGTTCTGTCCCAAAAATATCCTGTTATATTGACGTTATGAAACCCTGCAAGGGGTCACTTAGTAAAACATAATCCATGAAATGAATCACTCAAGTAAAGTATATGTTTTCTTTGTTTATGCAAGTATGTATACAGAGGTACATTTTAGTTAAGCTTGATTTCCATTACACATGTAAGTCAAAAGGAGACAGTAAACTCCACGTGTAAGCCAAAAGAAGAAATTCCAGCGGTAGAAATTGATTGTCATTCTACCAATGGAATGTCTTCTTTTGTCTTGCATACGGAATTTTCCACCTAATTGAAATCAGCCTTTACTGTTATTACGGAATTTTTGCTACTATTTTTGATATTTTAACTATTTATTTTTTGCTACAATAATTTAATTATTAACTTATATTTTGCTGAATTTTGTGGACATAAAATTGAAAAATATTTATGTTAAAATGTGTCTTGACTTACGACCAAATATCAAAAAGTATGAACAATATATATTTACAATATTACCAGTGAATGTGTTATGTTGTGTATAAGCAAAATCTCATAAAATATAGAAATGGCATGTTTATTACTAAAATATCTGAAATATTCGCAAACATCTAATTTGTACTCAATAGACAAAAACTTGTTCAAGTCCGCAGTAAAGATTGTAGAGCAATGTTGAAAGTTTTTATCTAATGGGTAGAATCAATATCAATAAGTTATCTTTGATAAATCTTTTGATAAATCTTTGCTTGAAAACTTTAAAGATCATCTAGCATAAGTAGGAAAATCCGTGTCCAGACATTATAAAGATAAGTACGGAAGCTTATTAGTGCCATCCAGTTAGCACTATTAAAAATAGCTAACTCAAAAATGAATTTGAATTGCTAACTCGAGATCGAATTGCTAACTCGAGATCGAATTGCTAACTCGAGATCGAATTGCTAACTCGAGATCG